>UFQX01000652.1:119464-157762 GCA_900497675.1 Arapaima gigas
GGGGGGGGGGGGGGGGGGGGGGGGGGGGGGGGGGGGAAAGTACAACCACGAGCCAAAATGTACAGGTACCAAGGTGTCAGTGCAAGAGGGATTTGACAAAAAAAAAAAAATCCTTAGTTCGGGGATCCTTTGTAACCAAATCACTGTTTTTCAAGTTGGCTGTTATGTGTAATTTGGTAGAATCGAAATTCTGCAGCACTTGGTATTTTCCTACTGTTATTTCTCACCATTAGCCAGCAGACATTGGCCTGGACCTTGCGAAGGTGCTGTTTATGTGGTCAGAATGTGAGCCCACGCGCTGCCCTGGCTGGAGGTCCTCCGCCCTTCAGAGAAGCTCTTCTCCAGCATTTATAGGAGCCGCTCCACCATCCCTTCTCCCAGTGCGGCAAGCATTAATTAAGGTATTACAATTTCTATTTCTAGCATTCATTAAAGTTGTGTCAAATTGCAGGTATTAAATTTCCCATTAACTGCTGTCGCTGGCCGGCCCCTTATTATTCGGAGCTGAATGACGGTTTAATTGTGGGGGGGGACATCTCGATTGACAGAAATCTTTCAGATCAAAGCAGAAAAGGACTGGCTGTTGGGGGGGGGGGTTGGGCAAATTCATATTCTTTCAATGATCACATTTCATGTGAGGGTGAGATTAAAGTTGCTGCGCCGACACCTCCAAGTTCAGACATGTTATTAAACACCAAGTGTCTGTTCGTGTCAGCTGGTGCCAGGTCTCCCTTTGTTATTTTATCAGTCATCTTTCTTCTGCCGCATATTTAAATTTGTAAACTTTGTCAGAAACGACGGCCCCCGCGGTGTGTTCCAACCAGTTATGTACATGTTTGTATTTTGAAGGATTAAAGCCGAGTTTGTTGTGCATCTGATGTCTGCGGCTGTGTGCTTGTTAAGGCTCGATGGGCGGTAGGTGACCAACGTGTGTGACCCATGGGTTCAGTCCACAGGGTCACGTTACACCAAACACACTGTAGGTTCTGCAGGGCGACAGCATGAAGGTTCGCCCAGATTTCCGCACAAGTCACCCGAGGACACCGCAAGGTGTAGCCCCTCCCACTCCGTGCTTCGCTTTTCCAATCAACTCTGCTTAATTAAAAGTTTGATCATCACATTTCTCCCCCTTGGAGCTCTTTGTATAAAGTGCTCAATTTCGCCACCAAACATACCTGAGTTCAAAGCAGCTGGCAGCCACTACAGGCATCCTGGAGGTTTTACTTACACATTAATTTGCCAGGCAAAAGTAACTTGCTAACTTTTTCAGCTAATTTGCTAATAACTTTTTAGAACCCCTTAAATGTTTAGTTGCTTAGTTACAAAGCAGACAAATAAACTGGCCCCTGTAGAACCTGTACATTAATTGGTTGTTTTGTTGTTATCCGAAAAGAAAAGATCAGTTTACTGTGACTAATACATTCGTTTTACTTTCTTGCCGGGGTAAAATGTGGCCAGTCGCGTCCGACTGTGTCTAGAATTGATGCTTTTATTTTCCCCTCAAATTATTCACCTCCCCCACTGGCCTGTCAGAAAACCAAAAAAAATTGTTGCCTATGTTGAGAGAGGTCATGGACATCAAAAAGCTGTTTACAAAAGATGATACAAGTTGAATCAAAATCTGGAACCACTGAACTATTTTTAAGATGCTTAATGTTGGACTGATGTCACCAATCCCACCTTGCATCGGACCAGGGGGTGTATCTGTGAGGTGACACCCCTCCGCCATCTTGAATTCAGCTCAATAATTCCAAACGGAAGGGGGTAGGTGCACGTTCCAGGTCCGGACGGCTGAAGTCTGCCGCCGTTTACCGGCAACTTCGTCCACCTGCGTGCAGAATCATGCCAATCTTGTCCTTTTCGAGCGACATCACTGTCGTACCGGCAAATGTCAAAAACAACGTTGTTAACCAGCCCACATAAAGTAACATTGACAAGTTGATCTTTGTCACCGATAAAGATTTCAAAAAACTGACTTCATCGGTCAATGTATTTTGACATTTTAAACTTACTACAGTGGCCACGTGACCCCCCCCTTTTCCATTTGAAATTCCACATTCATGTTCAAACCATTTGGGTGGTTCCAGACTTTTGACTCACACTGTATAATGAACATTTGTAGTTTTCTTAGGACTGAAAGTTTTGAACCAGTGTTCACATTCCTTTGTTACACATTTCTTCTAGCTATACTCTATGACTTCTTCAAATTCAAACCCGGGGGCTCCAGGAGGGAGGCAACAGCACCGCCCGATATACTACCTGCTGCTCCCCAGTTAGTTTGTGTAGTTTTTTACATAATAAAAGTACCTTTTTTAGTAATTTTTCCCGCAGAGCAAACACCTTGCAGTGTTGCAACCTGGACAGAGGCGTCAACAGCCAGGCTGTCAAACTGGTCGTCTCTAGTTTGTCACTTACAGTGGAAACAGTTGCCATTAATGTGTAATAACTTGTCATAAATGTTTAACATGAAAAAGTCACGCAAGGCGCTTCCAGGAGCTACTCTGACATCTGTCAGCTTTTGACCAGGTGACACCTGTTGCCCGGGGTTCCACTCAAAGGCACACGAACGGGAGGGGAACCTACAGCTCTGTGGCTGCAACAGTCCATTTTACACTACAGGAGATAAACCTTTTACACTGCGGCCTCTAACAGCTCCTCCTTTTAAACTTTATCCCTTTTAAAATGAAAGGAAATATATCTGCATCAAGATATGACCAACCTGTATTATGGCTTTATATGTTTGTACGTTATTTACAAGTTCATTTACCCTGCATTTGAGTTGCTTTCTCATATTTTTGAGCCAAAATTCACAACTCCAGACACTGTTTATAATAATTAAGATGAGATAGAGAATTACGGCCCCTCCTCATTGCCAGTCTAATAGAGGGTCCAGACCCCTTACCCCAAACATGTGTTTGTCTGTTGGCCGACAGGTGAGAGAGGGGGGAGGACATTTGTGGCTCTGGTTTGTGCACAGTAAATGTCTTACGATTCTGCCGCTGGGGGGGAGGGGGTGTCTGGGGAGTGGGGAATGGCATTGTGGAGAAGATCCACATATAACTCTGTTTATTTTCACAGAGAGCATCTTCCGATTCACTCGAGTGTGTGATTGTTGCTTCACACGCTCTTTAAAGCCGCAGTAAGGAGCGGGTCGCCGACGCGGCAACAGTGAGCTTCACGCAGGACCTTTGAAGACTCGTCGTGTCTCATCTGAGGCTCTCGAGGTTCAAAAAAAATAACTGCAACGCAGCAACGTGTTTGGATGGTTTCGGCTCACAGACACTAAAGCAACTTCAGAAGAACGCCGGCGCTTACACGTTTGAGTTTTTTTTTTTTTTTACAGCTTTTATTCATTTTTTTCCTCCTTAAATCAGATTTGCTTGTCGATTTGCAACACAAATAATCAATTTGTATCCCAAAGCAAAGCACTGGAAAGCAGGAGCGTATTCAAAGTGGAAAAATAACGTCTGTTTTCCACATTACAACACTCTTCTTCATATTAGTGTGGTTCGTTGTACGGAAAATAAAATGTATATTATTTTGCTGTGAAGTTTGGTCACACAAGCATGTGATTTAACCCTGTTGGGCTGCAATGTGCTGCCAGTGTCTGTAAGGCAACCATAAAATTCATTGGAAAATTGTGTTTAGTTCTGGCTGATATCTTAAGTAAATATTGACGTAAGAGAAGGACCGGTTTGGAACAGTTATTCTGTGAAACAGACTGATGGGAGAAACACATGTTCTGTTTGTTCTTCTCAAGTTTAGGCCTCAGGTTGAAGCTCTCCACCACTGGAGACTCAGACGATCCCTGTAGGGTTAGGTGAGTTCCACTTGACAGCAACCAGCGCTGTGGAGACTTTTTTCCTGGCTGGTGTTCTCTCACCATCTAGGGCTTTACGTTTGGTGTCACCGGGCTCAGGGTGAGGTCTAACCAACATGATCTTGTGTTTTTGAGGTTCACTGAACAGCCTCCAGCATTGCTCGGCTCATTATGGAACAGGAGTGTTAAGTTGCCTCGTCTTCTGCGTCAGTTGAGTGTGAGCAAAGTCCATCACTAGACCAAAGAGCTGGCATTTGAAGAGTCACATTTTGGCATTAGAACTGTAGATCCATCCCATCTCCAGGTGAGTAATATAATCCCCCAGTCCTCAGTCATTTAGTGTGTCATTACAGATTTTAGATATTTACCGAAATGTGCCATAAAAGCGCCTTCTAGGTTCTGTAGAGATTTCCAATTTAATGCCTGAGGGGCTCAGTGCTGAAAAATGATTTCATATGGCAGAGTCAATTGGAGCAAAAGGGGTAACATTTTCATTGGTGGGTTTTTTCTGGCTACAGGGAGCACAAGGTGAAAATTGGTGGGCTGCGATTGGCTCAGCGATCGCTATGGCAACCAGAGCTCGAAAATAAATGGAGGTGTTTGCTTGTCTACTTAGCGAGGGATCATTATGTGATGTGGGGTGAGCGGGATTTTGCCAGTTTCCATATAGGTGTGGTTTCGCGGGGTCAAGGGTCCGCGCCACAGATTGTTTCTGGGGTGGTCGGCATGGTGCTACGCATTCGGGTCGCAGCCGGAGGGCGTGAGCGTCTAATGAGTCGATGTATTCTGTCGAGAACGCTTATCTTAGCAAACTTGAAATTCATGACACGTTTAATGTCAAATATTAAAACGATCCTGACCTACAAGCCGACTGTGGCACCTGGCTTCAGAGGTCCGGTTCATCGTCGTACCGTAATTTCAAACTTTTGTAATTACAACTGACTGGCAGTTCTTCACCAAAAGATCAAAATCAATATTTAAGTTTTAATAACCTATAAAAAGGGATGTTGGCTATTAGTACTTTGGTACTGTTTTGGAAGGAAAACCAGAAAACACGTTACGAAGAAGAACCGGAGACTATGAAACCTGGAAACACATAATTAACTTTTTTATTGCGTTGCTTGACTTTAAACACCACATATGATCGCTGTGTATGACCTTTAAAAAGAAATGTTGGGCACTGGTATTTAAGATCTTCCATCCTGAAGGACTTGGCAAAGTTAATTTCAGCCATCACACGTTCGGAGGTCACTTTGTTTTATCACGTTTTTCCTCTTTAACCACATGGTGGTACGATTCTGCGATCTGTGAAAAGACGCTGATAGGCGGCGGAGACGTGATGCAGGATAATGCAGCCTGAAGGGGGTCAGAAGGCCCATCCGTCGAAGCGTGGTTAATGACGGCTAGGGGACACCTCTGTGTCCCTCCTTGCGGCTCAGCGTCCCTCGCTGTCCCTCACTGTTTGCTGCTGTCTACACAGAAACCTCCTGTCACCCTATTTGATCAGATCTGAAAAGATTGCCAAAGATCAAACTTTATCGAACCCGGAGGCACCAGCAGAGCAAAGTCAACCTCCCAGTATCAGGTGTTACTGTGGCAACCAAAACAGACTTTGCCGCAAGATTGGCCGTGCAACCTGATGGAGGGGCAGGTCGGCGAAGGCGGCCCTCCGGGAGGAATGACACGTGTTTTAGTCGACAGCTCTCTCCCTGAAGAAGTTTGAATGAACTTCTAAGCCAGCATCGCTTTTTAGGCTTGATGAAATTAAACTCCGTGACAGAATCTCTGGGGACTCTGTGGTCTCGTCGTCAGAGTTCCGTCTCGAACAAAGGCTTTTCTCCCTCAGGAAATTTACAGTGAAAGGTTTTCAAAGGCAGGGTAAAATGTTCCTGTCAGTGTCATTCCACGGAGTCCTGGGATGTGCAATATTCTCGAGCGCTGCAGGACGTGTGAGCGGTGCTGCCGAGACCACACGCATTTAAACTTTCGAGAACTTCAGGTGCTTTGGGGGTAGCGTGCAAAATCCAGGTTGCCGCTCGCCGAACACGTGCTTCCAGGAGCCCGCGCTCACACACACACATCTCTGCCATTGTCAGGGCTTCACCTTCGTCTTGGGAAAGCCTTCCCTCAGATCCTCTCCATCTTACATGGGTGGGAGCAACCTGAAAGACGTGACCCTGGGGGGTCAGGTTTACTGTGTGTTTGGGCGACAGTTACGATGGTCGTGAGAACAAGTTTGATTGACAAAAGCAGACTGCTGCTCAGACTAAACTTGAGAAATGACTGAACTGTATAGTCTGTGTAACTATGTAGGGTCAAATTATTATAGCTGGTTATTTACTGCAACCATGTAGTAATTCCCTCCCTTTTGGTCACAGTTTAATAATATTGCACAAGGGCAGCAGGTGGGAAAGTTGTTCACACTTGGAAGGATACAGGTTTGAATCCCACCTGCTGTATTGCCCTCAATCAGGTGTGGTAGACGGGTCTGTTTGGTGGAAGGAACACCTAGTAAAAAGTGTCCATCAGAAGTGGTTTGTTAAAAACTCTGTTAGAAATGGGAAAGAAACACTTTGCCTTTGAGTCGCTGGAAAGGGGAGCAGAATCAGGGCCAATCTTCTGGATATTTTTTCTATCAAAACAACAGCACTTTCATTTGTTTGCTAAATTTACACAGACACTCCTCCTAAAAGGCGGGTGGTGGGGGGCAATGTGGGGGTGGGCAGAGATGAGTGACGGGGGGCATCTCGCCGGTGGACACGTCTTCATCTTGCCAGGGGTCCTAGAGATGAGGGACAAAGGCAGGTCTGGGAGTTTTGATGATTGCACAGCGAGCAAAATCAAAAGGCGCAGGCCTCCAGTGGCACAGTCATCGCTGCCGCCGACGACCACAGCATCTCCTCACGTCAAACGAAAACGGGGGAGAAAAGAAAACAGCTAATCGGTCTCGTGCAAAACACAAAGCGGCTGTGTGTTGTTTTAGGCAGGAATGGAGGACGATGCCGACCGCATGCGCCCGCGTTTCCCGGACGGCAGCGGAAACAGTCGACCAAGAAGGGACTCGTCTCCACGTTTCCATCTTTGACTTGAGGGCGTCTCGGGGACGTCCTTCCCTCAGGAGCCCAAAAAAACTGTCCCGCTGAAGCCGCTCGGTGAGCTCCTCCTGCTTTGCCACAGGAAAAATATTAGCTTCTTGTTTTGATTTGTGGAAACAGGAGCTGGCGTAGCGCCCCCTGCGCTCGAGAGCTGCCACCCTCTCTCGGTTCCTGCTGGGTGATCACGGTCACGCTGACCACGCTTTTCCCTGCCGAGCGAAACTGGTGAGCAGCACATCGCTCGCTGAGCGACACACACAGCCCCCACCCGGACGTCCGAGCCATTTCACCGTGGCTTCCGGACTCTTCAAATCCCACATTTTAGCATGGAAGAACCTTCTGGGTCTTTTCCATCACCCTCCGCTCACTGCTGCACTGCACTGTTCTTAGAGTCAAGCAAATCGCCCAGGGGCTCAGGAGCTGTTTACACATTAATAATTAAATATTTATCTCAGATCAGCAGGGGGTTGTTTCGTTGAACCGTGTTCCAAACGGAAGCCTGAACGGTTCTCCTGCTGCTCCTTTGTGTTTGCCAAAGCTCCCCGAGTGAGAGATTCCGCTGAGCTGGTGAGCCGTGCGACTTGCTTGCAACTTGACTTACAGCAATCAGGAACCCCCCCCCACACGACCGCGTCCCCGCTAAGGACCGTGCCCGAGTGCGGGATCATCGCTCAACTAGGCCGTGACTCGCCGTCAGGCCCGGGGTGGGAACGCGACTGACTCCTCACCACACTCACCTACGCAGTTAACACACAGGCAAAGCGCCGCACACACTGCCGCTCCCGTTGTTGCCGCGCAAACGGGCCGAGGGAGATGGGACTCCTTGGCGTAGCTATGGAGACAAGCCGGAGAGAACACCTGCGAATTAGCATTCGAGGTGACAGGAAGCGCTTCAATTAGAGCCGGAGACGAAAGCAATGAGCAGAACGAGCGGCGCCGCTTCAGCCTTTGATTAGTGTGCCGACGTCGTCCAACCAAAGGGAATCATCCCCCCACTGAACAGGTGTCGCTTCCTCCATTATTCTGTCCTGGGCAGAGAAAATTGACGACGACTTTCTTTTCGGAAGCCGCCGCTGATTGATGTTTCCATGACGGGGGGTGCAGGTTGCCTCTTTGATTCTCTGCCAGGTAACCAGCTGGGCACAGGAACCTGCGATCCTGACCTCCAGGTTTAACAGGCAGGAGGGGTTCTGAGTACCGAGAACGGTTTTGGGTCCTTTCTGCCGCGTTCCACCTGAGGGTCTTGAACACGAAGGTGGGAAATCTGTGTCCTCCCATCACGGTCATTGGCAAACATCCCACCTCTCCAAACCGCCATGCTGGTTTCAGGCTGGTCTCCACGACAGTTTCTCCCGTTCTCACCTTTAAGCTCGGCGCTGCCGTCTTCATCCGTCCCCCCGCTGAGCATTTAAACAGTGATACTGCTGGTCCTGTGAGAACAGTGGATGGAGCAATACCTTCCTCAGAGGGGGGGGGGGGGGTTACAAGTGTTTTGTGGTAAAACGGTGTAAACTCTGCTGTTTGAGACCGAGAGGGACATGCGGAGTGAATGAAGTGAGAGACAGCGATAGATGGAGAGAGACGGAGTCACAGAGGGTTGTGGATGTCAGCTCTCGGGGTGGTTTGGCAGATAAAGCGCAGTTCTGTCAGTCACCTGTCCTGATCTATATGCCCCTCATCTGTTGTAGTTCCCTTGGTCACGGTACTAACTAAAGTGATGCGGTGAAAATTACGCTGCTGTTTAAATAGTAAATCAGTAGCACATTGTACCACTATAATATGGCATGTCAATTTAAATAAAAGTGAAATGAATGCTAATTTTATTGTATAAATAGATAAAATATGAAACACCACCTATTAAAACAAGTAACCCTGTGAGTCACTTTGCAGGAAAGCGTCAGATAAATAAGTGGAAATGTAAATGTCTTGTCCATCAGTCCTCCAGACAGTTGTCATCTCCCCATTTCCTACCAGTTTTTTCCTTTTATCCTCCATCACTAACACCCCCACACCATCCCATAATGTACACCCCCACACCCCTTAATCTCCTGCTGTCTCTGAATTGCTCTGTGTGTGTGTGTGTGTGTGTGTGTGTGTGTGTGTGTGTGTGTGTGTGTGTGTCACACAGACCCTAATTGCTGAAGGCACTTAGTGATAATGGGCCAGATGTGTCGTCACCCCGAGGTCCTGAGTGCAATTCAATGTGCACTTCGGCCCAGAGAGGTTTTACTTGCCGCCTGGCCCCGGGCGCCATGTGTGTGCTTAGCAGCCCATGGTGGGTCAGTGTGAACCTAGAGCCGCCCACCGGACGCAGGAATGCCCCCCAGCAGTTTTACTTCACATCTGTGTTTCAGGCACACGCTCAATAAAACCCTTCCTGATGGTTTTTTAATGGAGTCCAGAGCATGCGGCAGGCGGCAGTGCTCTCCCCCGCCAGCGCACATTATGGCACAATGTTCCTCAATAACACGCAGACCCCCCCCCCCACCAGCCAGGCCCCTCCGCTTCACCACATTAAACAGTAACTTCAGTCTTGCCCCCAGTAAAAACGTGAGAAAAATCGGTTTGGGTTTTTCTCCTCGGCCTGCTGACGTGGCGCCTGCAGAGGCAGTCGGGGCATAGATGGGTCTCCTACAGGAGGATCGGTCAATGCACAGTGAACAGAGCGGTCAGCTTCAGCGCCCTTTTGTTTTGTCACTCCTGTTTTCAGGACTATAAAATAATAATAATTATAAAGCAATAATATCATTGATGTGCTTTGCTGGTCATTAGAACACAACTGTAATGTTCTTCAGAATTGCCTTCTTAAAATTAAGGAAGCAGCTGCCACCGAGTCCCAGGCCGCGTGGGCCGTAATGACCGCCGGGAAGGTCGCCTTGGGGAAAAGCACTCAAATACCACTGCTTTGTTTCCTCCTGAAAATGTGGACTGCAGAGCCTTACTCTTAAACCATCCAGCTTGGAGCAGCAGGTGGTGTAGTGCTTACGGTTGTCTGAAGGACACAGGTTTGAATCTCCGCTCCCTTTGATCCAGGTAACTCGCCCCGACCTGATGCAGTAAAAATGACCCAGCTGCATAAATGGGTAAATCAGTGTGAGCAGCTCAGTGTACAAACCTCACGTTGTAAGTCAATTTGCAGAAACACATCAGGACAAATGAGTAAAAAAAGCAGTGGACTTTTTTTTAAAAAGATCTTGTATTGTTAGTGAGATCAAAACCAAAAATTTGAGTGGCTTGGAATGGGGTGTGGAGGTTAATGCTAAACACACCTGTGGGAGTCAAGGAGTTTTTGTGGCTGTAGTGCGGTCTGGCGCCCTAATAGGGGTCAGATACAGTGGTCTAATGAGGTAAACATGATGCCACGCCCAGCCGCATCTACTTGTTCATTAGAATTCTCTTTGTGCGCTTTACAGGACTTCAAACCAAGAGCCCATGTAGAAGGTGCAGTAATGAGATATGACTGCGGCCCCCTGCTGAGGACAGTGTTTCCTACTGGAGGCGAGGCGATGGTCCTCTACACCTACAGCCTCTGTACCGCCTGCTTCCTTGTCTTAGTCCGAGTCTGGACATCCAGAGACGGTTTGAAGTGTCCAACCCGCACTGTCACTCTCTCACCTGCCACCCACTCCTTTCCCACTCAGGGTGTTGTCAGTATGTTTGCCCTCTCTGTTTGCTCCAGACCGTCAGCTGTTGGTCTGTTTACCCAACAATACAGAGCAGCGTCCAGTACGGAGCCGTGCCGTCCTCCCCCTGTCCGTTTCCATAGCGCCCCCATCTTTCTCTGTTTGTTTCACCAGGGCTGTAAAGGAGCTGTTAATGAAGTCTTGCAAACATGAGGTTCCTGTGGAGAAAGCACGTGGCTGGTGGCACTGCCCTACGGAGCATCTTTGTTTACTGCCCAACTCCCCTCTGCCCTCCAGGATCAAATCATTATTATTATTATTATTATTATTATTATTATGGAGTGTATTACTAGGGTTAGACTTGATCTGAATGTTACAATATGAGCCTGGTTCATTTCCCAGTATTATTGTTTGTTTATTTGCGGGAAATAATTTAATCCCACTGTGTTTGTGCCACACTGCAACCTGACTGAACTTCTGAGCTCCTGTGCAGAGCAGTGGCAAGAGCTGAAGATCAAATGTAGCTGTGCTGGTGGTCATGGCAGGTCAGTGTTAGAAAATGCAGGAGGCAGAGTGGAGGCACTCTGGAGGGGGGGGGGGCTTTGCTGACTTATCCCTCCCCATCTTTTATTGTGTTCATTTTTGTCTCCCAATTACCCTTCAATTCATCCCATCGTCCTCTTTGTGTCTATCGATCGACGTTTGCGGCACTTACTCCCATCTTCTCACTCGCATTCCGTATGCCTTGCTCACCCCCCCCCCCCCCCCCCCCCCCCCCCCCCCCCCCCCCCCCCCCCCCCCCCNCGGCACTTACTCCCATCTTCTCACTCGCATTCCGTATGCCTTGCTCACCCCCCCCCCCCCCACATCTCAGTCACTGCCCACTGCCCCCCCTCAATCTCAGCTGATCCTTGTTTTAGATTTACAACATGTGAGAGGATATGAGAGGATTAGCTTTGTTTTGTATGTTCTTCCACACAAAGGCATCTGCTTCAGACTGACAGGCGTAATGGAATTTCCACCTCAGGCGACGCGGTAAACCTCCACTACACCCCCCACCCCCACCACCCCTGCCCCAGCACCTCCTCTAATAAGGCTAAGAAAAGGGGGAAACAAAACACACACCCTTGACTGTGGGATTTCTCATTATCATTTTTGATATCATCTTTGACTTTGCATTAAAAAGCCTTTCCTTCACCCCCCCAATCCAGATCACATCCCCCCCACACTCTAAAAACCTTTGGGGTATTTATAGCCCAACTGCCACCACACACCAGCAGAGAGGGAGACTGCATCAGTGACACAGCTGAGCTTGGGTCCTGGTGGGGTGATGGGGGTGACAGGCAGCAGGGTGCCATGGAGGGGTGGGGTGTTAAGTGAAGGCACAGTTTGAAGGATGGATCACTTTACTCTCTGATCAGAGCTGATGAATCTACACCAAGGGAATAGATCCACTGTCTCATGGGGTCATTGGCGCTATGAAGACTGAAAAGGGCATCTGAAGATTCACCCTTTTGTTGTCTACAACTTAGTGTTCCATTGTCTTTCTCACACTTCCAACTAACCCACCTTCTCCTTCTCCTGCAGAGTCCAGCCAAGCAGTCCCAGGAAGGAGGTAAAGAGGACAGAGTCCATCAAGTCCATTGACTTTCTAAGAAAGAACCAGAGACCGGCCAGTGGTGCAGGTGGCACAGTGGTAAGAGTTGTTCCTTTGTCCTCAGAGGACCCTACTTCAAGTCCTGCTACAGGTCCTGTGATCATGATATTACCTAGAATTAACAGTGTAACATTACCCAGCTGGGTAAATCACTGTAAGCAGCTGAATGGTGTAAGTTAGTGTGGAGAAAAGCACACTTAATGGTAAATATGATGCTCTAACTCACTGGTGAAAGTCCAGGGGTCCAGCACCTGCCCTGTTCTGCTTCTTTGGGCTAAATATTGAAGTGCAAACTTGTTAGGCAGTGCAGGAATAGCTGTTAAAGATGTTTTTTCTTTGGATAATGATGGACAAGAGCCTCCGTATTTCCTCGTTACTTGCAAATTTACTAAATCAAGCCTGAAGGCCGAGAGAACCATGGGCACTGGTGGGTCACGGAGTGCTTCGTGTGCTCTATTTATTTGTTTATGTTTTTCTTCTTCTACATGTTAATGGCTGTTCTTCATGGAACTTCTCACAGTCAAACCTGCAGCTGAAAAAAAATCTGCTCACTGAGCAAACGCACTCATCCGGTCGTACATGGTTCACGTCCTCGTGTAGACGGGCTCTCGGCGGGGGTGGCGCACCCTGGCACCGCCCGGGTAAACAAGCGTGGCTTTGCTGTGATGAAGTGTGACACCGTGGGACAGCGGCGCTGCCTTGTGCCAAGTGGGTAAAAAGGGAAACAGGAAGGGGAGAGGAGCTAATCAGAGTAGCATAAAAGGCTGGAGGAGCCCTTCAGCTTGATGGTAGTGCCATTTATATGTGGTTTTTCAGGTGCCGTTCAGGAGGGTGACTCACGTCGCTGTGGTGGGACCCAAGTGTTTCTGGGTGATTGCTGGTATTTATAGTATCTGGCCAAAGCGGGTCTCTCCTTTTTTCCCATCACTTGTTGCATACGGCCTGCAGACAGGACCCCCTCCCTGCCCAGCGTTCCTCTCTGTCACAGGGGGAGGGAATTGTCACACAAAGGTCAAGAAGGTTCGATAAACACTACAGCTTTGTTGTGTTTTCTATTTCGGACATATTCCCCCCTTAAGTCCCTGTTCCTCTGACGTCCGCGTCCCCGTCTGTCACCAAAGAGCCGGCACCTCAGCGACAAAAGACCCGAGCAAACATTACAGCATGGTTGTGCACAGTGTTCTGTGTATATCCCTTTTGTGCTCTTTCTTCTCGGAAGATGGTTATCTTTGTCCATTATTCCTCCCCTGCCGCATTGTCACCATCATTTTTTTCCCGCCTGTTGCTTTTCCCCTTCTTCTCCGGAAGAACCGCGTTTTCATCTTGCGTCTCACGCCCTGCAGGGTTGTGTTCCGTCATTGAGTGAGACTGTGGTCTCTGTGTCGGACAAGGGCAGGCAGGTCAACGTGGATTGACGCTGGTATTCTGTGGGTCTTTTGCAAGCTGGAGGCAAAAGGCATCTCACGAAGTAGAGCCATGATGATTATGCACAGCAGTTAAATTTGATGTTCAGTTTGAAATTCTTATATGGATGCTAAATCTTTGCCTTGTAATGTGGTGGAGTGCTCAAGCAATTCTCGTGCTTCATTAGACTACTTCATCTGACAATAGATCAATTTTCACTCCATGGAAACATCAAAACTGCAATTATCTGGTCCTGATATAATTTGTGTTAATCCAGACCATAATCAAGGTCACAATGGTGGGTCTGCCATATTAGCATTGTATAATGAATGACTGAAAGTGGCAGTTTTGCTTAGTACACATGTGAGATGTTTTTATGAGACTTACTGGAAATGGACTTTCGTGGACTTGGTGAGACCCCCCCCCCCATGTTCAGCCTCCTCATTGCAGCTTTTCCGCTGTCTGAATCCCTGATTGAATCCAGAGCTCACGCCTCCTGTCGCAGTCAGTGCAATCTCAGCGGTGCAGACAGCTGTCTCTGCTTCGCTTGCTCTGCCTCCAGTGGCAAACTCCAAGGGACTGCAGTCCCAAAGAGGCAGATAGCAGGAATAAGAATCTGGGGAGTGGTGACGTGCAATGGCAAAAAATAGGAGGATAATTAGAACAGCTGGAGGAGTCGAGGTGGACTACATGGCGCAGAGAGAAAGAGGACGTGGAAGTGTAGCAGTAGAGAGATGAATAAGAACCAGAAGGATGGGAAGCCCAGAAGGAGGGAAATGGCCGTGCAGTGCATCTCAGTTTGAAGCAATGCAGTTTGGTATTCCCTGCGCAGCAGCCACAGAGGAGCCCCCCCCCCCCAAGAAAAAAAAGTACAGCAGCGTATTTCACTTTGGTTTGAAAATCCTCAATGTGACTATCATGCTTCAGTGTGCTGCAGTTCTATCGGACTACTCACCTCCTGGGTCACCCTTTCAGGCTCAAAGACAACGTCATAGTTTCTCTCCAACTGTTCGTCCTGTATTGCCGAGCGATTAATGCAACCACTTCCCCCTCTCGAGTTTTCTGACCCCTCTGTTTCTCCGCGTAATTAGAAGGGGCTGACATTTGCGTGACGTAGCATTTGCATACTAGGGTAACTGGCAGGAATGCCAGAGGTCATGAGCCTTTGGTAAATTGCCTTTTTAATTTGTTTATTTACTTAGCAGAATACTGTCCAGCACAAGTTTCTCATTCTTACAGTTTTTTCCACATGAGAGATGATTTGTTTCAGTATTGTTCAAATACAAAGTAGTGCTACACTTTTATATATATAATTTTTTATTTATATATTTTATTTTCCGCTGCCACCGCGGCCTTCTTCTCTGAGGACAAAGGGAATTGGCAGCCTTGCAGTGGAGAGTGGGTCCGGCAAACAGTGTGAAAAACAGCCCTATTATGAGAGTAATTAGAGAGTTTACACTCCCACAGTCTTCACAGTCCCTGAGGTGCTGTACAGGAGCACGGCAGGATGGGAGAAGCTCTTTGATCATTCTGATCTTGGGGGTGGGTAGGCTGTGGGTGTTTGGGTTCACACTGTGGGTTGGAAGGGTGGGAGAAGGTCTTCGATCACTGTCATCCTGGGAGTAGGAAGGGATGTGGGTGTTTGGGTTCATCGCAGGTTGGAAGTGCAGGAGAAGATCTTCGATCACCTTCATCCTGAGGGTAGGAATGGATGTGGATGTTTGGGTTCATCGCAGGTTGGAAGTGCAGGAGAAGATCTTCGATCACTTTCATCCTGAGGGTAGGAAGGGATGTGGGTGTTTGGGGTCACATTGTGAGTTGGATGCAGGTCAAGGTGGTGTTTGATCACTGGGGTGAGATGTGGAACCATCAGGGGTGGTACATTACTGAAGTGGCTGCTTTAAATTAGAGAAAGATTCTCCAGGTTTTCCATCCATGTTTTTAACATGGCTTTACTGAACAATGATAACTAGAGAAGAAACTCTTAATTAAGGATTCCTTAGCCCTGTTGCTGCGGGGATGAATCCGAAACATGAAAGTAATAAGGCTTTAAGTGCTCTGAGAGTTAGTTGCGCATATTTATTGAGCTCCTCTTTAAAATCCGTCACTCGTGCAGAAAGGCGTTCCGGCCTGGGAGCTCACGTAGCGACGTGGTGTTAAGAACCTCCCGCCGTCCGTAAACACACAACAAAGCAGCACAGCGCCATACAGCATGGGTGATGTGTTGCTCCAGGTTGCATGTTTAAGCGGCACTTCACGCGATCGCGACTGTTGTCATTTGGTCCCACTTCACCTGAACAGGATGAAGACAGATGGAGCTTCCAAACAGGTGTCGTCCAAAGCAAATAATCGCAGCAAAAATTAGACACAAAATGGATCTTGGAAGTTACTGAAAGAATGGTGACGTGTCCCTCCCACACTCCCACATCTCACATATTTTTCACACGCACACATGGTGCGTATACTTAAACTGACACATAGACACATTACGTAAACACGCAAGTGGGTGTGTGTATGACACACACACACACACACACACACACACACACACACACACACACACACACACACACACACAGCCCAAAGGAGTGCAACCCGAACTGCTCCAGTGAAATATCCACCTGTCATTATGGACAAAAGCACCAACTATATAAATAGAACAAATAATTGTATTACAGAACAGTAAACAAATCTGTTATAAGAAATGAGTACGGTTCCATTTTTTTGCTAAATATTTTCATCTTTTCCTCTGATGCAGCCTTTCCCCAGTGACTTAAAGGTCTTTCTTTTATTATATGTTGTTTAATGTCAGATGCCTTCAGTTAGCGACGATGTAAGTAAGCAATAATGATACCCAGAACACATCCCAGCAAAGACATGAATTATCTCTGTCTTTGTCAATTTGTTAACCGTTTTCCTTTGTGCCGGAGCCCATCCTGGGTGGGGGGGGGGGAGCGTGTCTTGTGGGCGTATTTAGCACCTCTCGGTGTGTCCGGGGGCTCTTCACTGTGATCCCTCTGTGGACTGACCTCAGACTCCCATTTCCGGTCCTTTCCAGTCCTCTACAGGTTCACGGATTGTGGTGCAGCACCCTTTCTAGAAAATTCCTCTGTAGTCACTGAACATCATTAAAATGCACACACATCTATATGGTTCACTCCGTGGTTTATAAAAAGATCTGTACTGTTTGTTGCCGGACTCTCAACAGGCATATGTTGGGTTTATCGATTGAGAACTTAACTAAGCTGGAACGTTAAGCAGATTTGGAGGCGCAGCTGTACGGCGCCACGGGGGGGCTCGCGGGTCGTCTGCGCCAGCCACTCTGGGCTCTAGGTGCGTTCCAGCTGGACTCGCTATGTGGTGGGTGACGAGGAGACGGATGGCTAAGGGACGCGACAAACCCAGGATCACGTTTGGAACAATTCCACGGTGGTTTTGTTCCAGGGAATGAAACATGAAGAGAATAACACACGCCGAGGCGAGTGTGAATAGGCGTCACATTACCAGGAAATTCCTTATGTAATTAGAGTAATGAATCAGACCCTTTCAGCGCTGCGTCCTCAGCAGGTCTGTCTTCTAAGGTGTATAATTATCTCACTTTCCCATCTTGTCCCTAAGAAAGAGCACAAAGGACAGCCAGTCTAATGAGGCCTGCGCGTTGATGGTGTGTAAAATGTGGAAAAGCACCGGTTGCTGAAGATTTTTACACCGGATCGTATCTCAGGAACCGAGTGCCGCGGCTGAGTGTTCTGCGCAATAACTGGGTGATAAAAGGGACTTTTGCGTGACAGTAAGGTCATAACTCAGTCGCCAGGCAGGCGCTTTGACCCCGAGGGCCCAGCCTTAGCCAACGCTCGCATACACAGCAGAAACGGCCGAGCCGAAGTCCAACGGCAGGGATCCTCTAAAGCCTTCAGCTCCAGACCTTTGTCGTTCCCTCGGCGCTAAAAGCCGATGCTTTCACCGAGGCCTGGCGGAGGCTGATTTATTTGCGGCAGGTTCAAGAACGTGACCAAAGGAGAGCGGCCGGCAGTGCCGCAGCTCGGTCGTTGTCCCACGCCGCACTTTCCTTTCACAGGCACTGTGTCTGCTTCTTCACTGTTCTCTAATACTTTTAAAGAACTTTTTTTTTTTAACTTTTTCTAACTTCCCGCTCGCCAGCCGCCGCGATCGGCCACAGTTGCACAGTGGGAGGAGGAGCTCAACACGAGCTGGAGCAGCTCTTTTCCTGCTCCTGCTGAGCGGTGAACTCTGCAGGTTTCCGACACTCATCTCTGGGCCGCCGCTGAGTTGCTCTTTGGTGAACAACAAGTCCAGTATTGTGGTTGAATCTCTGCGGTTGTTGTCCTCACCACCATTCCCCCAGCAGTCTGCTCTTCTCTCTGCTGTGTCAGCAGAAATGGGGGACACGGGAGCATTAAATTCATTTACACAGTGACAGTTTGGGTTTGGAGGGGAAAGTGAAGGGTGGTGCAGTGGGTGGAGTGGCTACCTCACCTGTGCTGGGCTGTGGGTTAGAATACGGGTTTGAATCCTGAACTGTCTTAGTGAAGTTTGCTTGCTCTGCCCATGTTTGAGTACGTTTCCTTGCAACAGTCCAAAGACGTGTTCCAGGTGTACTGGTGACATCCACTTGCCCTTGGTGTGACGGTAGGGAGTTTGTTGTAGTGTATGTCACGCTGTAAGCTGCCTTGAATAGAAGCGACAGCTAAATACTAGTTAACAATCATGGCGCATTGCTTTGTGGAAAAAATGTCTGCCGAATGAATAAATGTGAGGGAGAAGCAGAGCAATGACGCCCCAGCTCCTCCGAAACAGCTGTTGGCAAAAATGCTTCAGTTTGCCGAGTTTCACAGAACCTGCGAGGCAGAGACAGGTGAGCTGCGGGTTGGGGGAACGAGACGAGCCCCGTTTTGCGGATTTAAAGCGAAAGCCGCACACAAACACCAGCGTGTGCCCTGCCGCTTATCCGGGCGCCGCGACAGCCCCGCTGAGACCATTATCCCATGATTCCTCCTCCACCGCCGCCGCAGCTATTTCTTCATTTTCATTACAATTTTTCACCATTTTACGCCGCGGTCTAATTACTCGCCATTAAAACTCGCTGCCGGCGTGATAACTAAACGCAGTAAACAGTTGTCGGGAGCGGCGGCATCGGCAGAATAACTCACTGCGGCGTAAATAATTCAGGATGCAGATAAGAAATGCACCTTTAAGTGCGGTGCCACGTGTGCTAAATGGCCAAATCGATCATTGGTAAGGGAGGCAGGGTGGTGTGGGCCGCGGCTTAGCTGCCGCCTCCACATCTTCGCTATGCGACAGGGCAAAGGGGGGCGCTTCGAGAAGTGATCGCAAATGTCGCTCGCTTGGTGGCCCCGTGTCCTGTGCTAACTCTGCGTGTCACTCCTCCCCCACGTGGATTAAAGCTTTTCCCACGCGGCAAAGCTGTCTGCTCCCCAGGTGGTGGGGGGGAGTACATGGTGGAACCCCCTGGGGCTGGGCGCTGGGTACGAGATGAGGAGAACAAACGCGCATCTCTGTGCTCAAAGGGCCGTATGACACCCCGGCGCCGTGGGGGACCCTGGGCTCCTTTCTTCTGCGCTTTAATTGAGCCTCCTCTCTCAGCGGTGTTCCTGCGCATTAATAAGCCCTGGCAGGAGGAGGCCAGCAAATCGAATCTGTTACCGGGAAAAGAAGGTGTTATCTGTGAAGGTAGAGCTCACAAGGAAATTAGGAAGAATACAGGCCAGTGAGGCCAGCAACCGCTCAGAGACACGGGGTTTGGAAAAATTAATGACTATCTTGGTAATAATAGACTCCATTTACATGCGTATCTGTTTACACAATTACCTTTCATTTACCAGCATTTCTCTGGCTTTTTGGCCGCATTTCCCCCGAAGATGTACCCCTTCTCAGATGCTGCATGTTGTAGTGCCTCGTTGTGTTTGTTATGACACAGAACAGCGGCATTACAGTAGATGGCTGGAAAACGTGTTTTGCTGGTAGAGAGAGAAACTACTGCCCAGGACTGAGGGGGCCCAGAGAGAAGGGTCCTGAGCTGCAGTTTCACACTCTGCCTGAGCCGGGGAAGGCAGAGCAAAACGACAACAGTTAAGCGCGTTCCGGTGCTACCGAGAAGCCGACTGACTGGTAGTCACAACCCCGTGGAGCAGGTGCCGCTCAGGTCTTTTGCTTGTTTCCTCTCCTCGTCTCTGCCAGGGTCCACAGCGTGGCGGCCCTCACGAGGACCTGGCTGCTAGTTTTACTCACCGGTCACAATAAAACAACAACTAAAGGGAGTGTTGGTCCTGGACCAAGCTGCTCCAGTGTGTGACAGTCCTCATTAATAAGCCACCACGCTATTTTGTTCTGTTTTTTTGTGAGGCAGAATTGTGATGCTGCCCTTTGCACATCTTTTTGTGGTGGTAGATGATTCCACTTTCTTCCTCTTGGGTATTTTGAGGATGAGGAAGTGGCACATGGGTCTGCAGAGTGATTTCCTGTCAATGTGTGCCGCTTCGCATGTCCTCCGCAGATCCTGATGGTCAGCGGTCAGACCAGAGTCGACGGCTTAAACAGTTCGACAACATTTGTAGAGCCAGCAGAACAAAACGAGAAGTAGGTTAGACGTTGAGCCGAGTGAACAAACAGCCTTTGTTCATCTGAGAGGGGGTGCGACTCCATCACCAGGCAGTCACACATTCACTCATTCACTCACAGTAAGGGCAATTTAGTGTCACCAGTTCACCTGAAGCACACGTCTTTGGACTGGGAGGAATCCCACACACATGGGGAAACTGAGCCGGATTTAAGTCCATTACCAAAACCGCAGCCCAGAAGCTGCTAGGCACCAGCGCTACCTACTGCGCCACCGTGCTGCCCGTGACAGGAACAGATGGGGTAAAATGTGGTACAGCAGTGTCTGCGCTTGTGTGCCCCCGTAAGCGCCCGTGTTGAGAGCGACTGTGTCACGTGTTGAGAAAACCGGTAGGGGCTCATTAGGCAGCGGAAACCGAGGGCCGGCGGGGTGGGGGGACGCAAGCGGCTTCTTCCAGAGCAACTCGCACAGCCATTAAGACACAAACAGGAGGGGTGTAAATAACAGCGTCACATAAGCTATGCGTCATTTCATTGTCCTGCTGTCACTGTCTTTCAGAGCATGAAAGAAGGGGGCCGGGTGTTTCGAGCACGTTTTCGAGACGCGTCCCAAAGGGAGTCCACTGTCTTCCTGCACGGAGGTGTCAGGCCACTAACTGGGCTGCTATGAATATATGTCCTTATCGTTGCTTCGACACAAAGAAAATCTCTTTTATGAGCTCTGAGGGTCCACATCCCCCTTATTAGTCAGCCTCTTCTCCCTCGGAGACGCAGTGGGATCAAAAATATGAGGCCCTCCAAATGCCAACGAGCAGCACGGTACAGACCTGGACAGGAGCCTCAGGGGAGCCACACAGTTCCAGAGAGCATACAGGGGTTAGGCCAGGCGGCTAAATGAGATGTAAACAAAAAAATCAGATTAAATAACTTCACACAAATCCCATAGTTCCTGTACAAATGCCCTGGTGGGACCCTGAAGCTCCTCACCCCCAGTAGAGGGTCCACGGTCGTCCTCTGGCACACGGAAACACAGGAGACGCACAACACTTCCCGACAGCGTGTCATTTCTCGCTCATAAATGTCAGAATATAAATACCAAGCATCATATTTTACCATTAAGCAGTCCTGAAACGTGACTTCGGTATGTTTTCACATTACCGTGACAACCGTGCATAAAGATACGCGCAGGACGTCTGTGCGAGTAGCATTCAGTTAGAGTTGTTATGAAAGATCTAGAAGTAGCAGAGACATTTTGTTCTTGTGCTTAGTGTTAGAAACTTTTTTTTTAACCATTTTCATTTTTTTATACATCATGCAGCAACAATACAAAATTTCTCTCTTTTAGCATATTTTTCAATTCCAGCAAGACAGTATCGACACAATCGGCATGTCGTAATTATTGCCAAACAGGTTATTTGTGTTCGCTGGTGTGTAAATATGGCATTACAGCAACTTGTTCCCTAATTCCCCAAAGACCTCGTGTCAAACCATCACCTTTTGACATGTTTACCGATATTTAACCTTTACAGCTGTGATTTGCTAAGTCGCAGTTATACTGAGAAACAGGAATGTTTATCTCCCGTTTTTCATATTCAGTGGTGTAATTTTCTTTCTAATAACATCAGGACCAGGCAAAGTCCCTAATTCGATCCCGGCAATGTGTTCGTAATCGAGCGGCGGCGGGAGCAGGGCGTAGCACAGTGTCAAAGTGTCTGTTACATAGCCTGATCAGTAACACAGGTCAGTATAACAATTGGCATGATGAGTAAATCATTAATATAAGTCTTACTATAAATATGGATTTCGCACACAGGCTCAGACCCCAGGTTCAGTCCACCGTCGCTGCTGGGGGGGCCGTGCCACTGACCTACACTCATTCCCAGTTGCCTGGTGGGGTCGATCATCGCCACACGTGTTAAGGACAATTAAGGTGAGCCGTTTGAAAGCCACGCGCGTGTGTATATGTGTGCATGCGTGTGCGAGCAATTAGAAAGACTCATCAGCCTCTTTTCAGCGATGAGTCTTATACTGTGAGGTCGCAGTGTTACTCCCCGCTCCCACTAATAACACGTGGAGTGTATCAGTCCATCGGGGAGCATGAGCACCTCTTTAGTGTCGATATCAATACGTGGCGGCGAGCGGAATGAATCCGCACGCAGTGTGTGTAGCTTCAGACTGCAGTGCTGAGGGACACACACAGAAAAAGCTCCTTTCTAAAGCTTCTGGAGCCGGACGTGTTCACCAGCAGAGGCAGATCCTCCGTCAGGAAGGAAAAGGGAAGTCGGAGCTCCTCATACGCTGAGGTCAACCCAGTCTAACAGTTCAAAGTCATATTGACCTGTCAAAGGTGAACATCCTCACACTCTCCTGGTCCCTCACCCATCCCTTCAGCTGGAGAGAAGGTCTGGCTCTGTGGCGTGAGGTTGGAGAGCAAACCACCCGCCAGCAGGATGTCAGGGGGCCAACGTAGTTACAAGTGCTTCTGCTGCAATCGGTGACCAGGCCTCGCCTTCATGGCGGCTCATGCTCACGGGTCCAAAGAGAGTCCGGCCGCACAAGGGTCAAAGGTCAGATTAAGTAGTACTCCTCCAGCGACTTGACAAGCACGGTGTCCTTGATGTTGTTGAAGACTTTGCGGATGTTCTGCGTGTCGGTGGCGCAGGTGTAGTGTGCATAGATGGACTTGTTCTTCTCATCCTTGGTCTTCTCTCTCTTCACCGCCTGCTGCAAGTACATCGTCTGGATGAACTTCATGGCCGCATCTGCGTCACGCTTCTTCCCTGCAGGTGGAAGGATGTTGTTGGGTTAAGAGGGGTAGGGTGCTAAGGGTGAGGTGTAGCGGTACAGAGGTGGAAAGAAGATCTGTGGCAAACAGGGAAACTTTGAATGAGAAGAAGTGGTCAGAGGGTAGCAGCGGAACAGGAAGTGAAAACTGCGAACGCAACTTTTGTCCCAATGCGATATGTGCAGCTTCTTGCGAGAGCAACTGCTGTGAGTCCTTCACGTGATGTCACTGGACACACGAGGACACACATCCACCCGCACACGCTCAGATCACGCGGTGAAACGTGAGTGGCCTTTCCGACCTGGCGGGGGCGGAAGAAGCAACCCAAAGCCTGCACAGTCTGCGCAGCTGAACACCCCATGCCCCCCGCTGCACAGTCAGATGGCAAGAGCAACTTCTTCCACCCCCTGGGGTGCCGCCAGGCAAAGAGCAGGACTGGGTATATATGGTTGCCATGGGTAACACCGGGAACGAGACTGAGCACAGCCGAGGTGTGGGAGAGGCTCATGGGAGAGTCTCAGCTTTGCACTGCGGCAGCTCTTGGTCTGGTGGAGCAAAATACTTGGCTCAGATTTCCATCAGGACCTGACCTGGTGCAGCTCTCTCCGCCAACAAAACCAGACGAGAACTAAGTTAGATGTCAATGTCAGCCTGAGTGGGAGCACCTCCTGGTTGTGGTCCACGGTGTCAGTTTGGACTATCAGCCCGGTTGAAAACTACACACCTGTAACACTGCAACTGGCACAACTGACCGTGCTTTATCTAGGCGGGCTTGGCACTTGGCATACCTGTGAAGGTGGGGAAGTAGGTCTGCAGGTCAGAGGTCTGGATCTTCTCGGCCAAGATGTCCACCTTGTTGAGGAAGAGGATGATAGAGGCGCGGACGAACCAGGGCGAGTGGATGGTGGTGTAGAAAAGCGCTTTGCTCTCCTCCATGCGGTTCTGCGTGTGGGCGGCACCATGGCACAGGTTAATGATATAGGAAAGAGGACAGAGCGGTGGGACGCACCGCAGTAACGTCCCCAGACAGAGGCCAGCGGTTAGACAGGAGATCAGATCAAACCCATTGTCTCCTTCGCTGCATTTTTACTGTCATCCCAGCATTTCACTTCTAAGAGAAATCATGCTCTTTTCAAATTACGCCGGAGTTAAAGCTAAATTTTGGGGACGAACCAGCTGATCTGTTCTTGGAGTTTTAGGAACCGAATTTTAATGCACTTGTTTTTTTTTTCTTGATGACACGTTGAGTTTCCGCATGGCAACAAAAGCATAACTAAACCACATGGGGATAAGCTCATGGGGCTGGAAGATGCAACAAAATGAAATGCGGAGCCACTCTGCCGTCTCTTCGCCGCGCAGTTACGCACAAGTTGTAAGTCACCGCGCACAAAGGCGCCGGCTAAATAAAGGCACCGTAATAATAATAATAATAATTGGGGCACAAAAGTAATGGGAGATGGAGGTAGTGAGGGGTGAGAGAGCGAGCGGGAAGGAGGGGTGGCGAGAGTGAGCGACGAGCGGAGCGCCCGTGATCGTGTTGGGCCTTAACAACGCCGTTGTCATGCCAACCACAAAGAGGGGAAAAAATTAGAAAAAGAACTTGATAGCAGTGCCGTGGCAAAAGACAAAACAACGGACAGAGGGCGGCGCGCCCAGACTCACGTCCGTCTCCTTCTCTTCCAGGACCTGGTCGTACTCGCTGAGGGAGGCCAGATAGATGAGGGACGTCACATTTTCGAAGCAGTGGATCCACTTCCTGCGCTCGGACTTCTGGCCCCCCACGTCGACAATCCTGTACAGAAACAGAGTGGCCGCCAGTCACTTCTTCCGCCGATTTGGCCCTAGCGAGTCTCACACCCCGAAAGTGTTGCTGAGATGACCACCGTGGGCCTCCTCCAGGTTGGGGTCTCTCTTAGACCACCTGCGACAGTACACCCAGGTGAAGACACCATCCACTGATGGTCCATGCTGTCACTCGGTGTGAACCTCAATGTTCCCAGGTACGTTCTTTGCCTGGTTAACACAGCTAAGGACAGCACAACTTCACAGTCCTGCCATTCTTGGTTCCTGTTCAGTGATGTTTCACTTTAGCAACTGCACTAAGAAGTACTTTATCCCGCACAGGTACTTATCAAAACAAATAGCGGCACAAACACATAAGGAAACGGGAACTTCGGGGGCAACCACAGCAACAGCAGTCCAAGCTCCACTTCACGACCACTCTTGTCCTGCATCAGCCCTTTAAACTCCGTGGTCTCGACGAACCTCAGGGAGATCTTCTCCACGGTGAACGAGTAGTCGTTGATGCCAGTTGTAGGAACTCGAACTCGCAGCACATCCTGGGCAGTGGGCACGTAGTCCGGGGCAGCTATGCGGTCCAGATTGGTCATGTAGCTTAGGAGGGAGACAGAAGGAGAGTGTCAGGTGAAGACTGTAGTAACACCTGGGACACTGATGTTCACGGTGGGCAAGGAAAACACTCACTGGATACACACATCAAGGCCAAGCGCCAGTGGTAAATGTTCATGCCCACACACAGGTTGGATTTATTAGCTATAATATGATTAGACCATGTGCTTTACTTTCTGTCAGTTCTAAGGGTTTTTTTTTTTTTTTTTTTACTGCAGTGACCCCGCTGCAGGTCTGCCATTTTCAAACGGCCGGGAACCCGGTCTTACAGCAGCCTCTTAAGGGGGCCTGCAGAACGTCACCTAGCTCTGAATGACAGCGTTTCGTCATGGACTTCCTTGCGTCTACACATCCCATTCGCTTCCTCTTTCAGAAGGAAGACAGCTGAGTAGCAATCTACAAATTTTAACGCCAGTATGCGACGACAGAAAAAAAACAAGGGAAAATCCGGATCCTCTGACTAAATCGGGCAGTTAAATGCGTCCCTGTCGTTTCAGACCTCTGACGGGAGGATGTTTTTGGTCAGAAGGCTGCATACAGCATTAATGATGTCAGCAGGGGAACAGTGAGGAGGTCTTCGTTGGACTAGAACATTCCAGAGCTCTGCTTTGGTCGCCTCCGCTCATATCTGATTTTATACATTTGTAACAGTCTAGTTCCCTCTACTGGCCTGGAAAGTTACTTGGGTGTTGATTTTCACTCTGATGGCAGAAAATTACTACAATGGCTCCTTAAATTACAAATTCTCCAGTTATGAATTTTCAGGAACAAATATTTTCCAGCTTATTTATTTCAAGTACACTTTCGTCACTGATCTGTTTTCCGAAATTTCCGTATGTCTGTGATCTCTGTTTACTCTCCAAACAGAAACAGAGTACAAGTGTGGGAACAGCTTGGTTCAAGTTATGTCTGCGATGTTCACAGCTGCTGTCTGTTGCTCCCTGTTGTCAGTGATCAGTAACAAGGTGAGGAACATTGCGCATGTTTATGCGATAAACTGGCCAACAGTCAGCACTGAACAGGAGTGTGAGGAGCCAAATTACAGGCATTTTAACACAGATTTAACATTAAGTGAAACTAATCAGAATTACCATTTTGTCCAGGAGAACCCTGATAGGCACAGATGCTTTTCAAACACACACACACACACACACACACACACACACACACACACACACACACACACACACACATAGAATGAGGCCATGTCCGGGACTCCCACTTACTACTCAGTGGAGTCCAGAAGCTGGTACTCCCGGCGCCGACTGTAGCACATCCTGATGCCAGGGTCATCCCACAGGCGACGGATGCCGTCCACATAGTTCTTCTCCAGCTGGGTCACCTGGAGCTTGTCCACGTCCTGCAGCCAGTTAGCGTAGAGCTGCGGGACAGACAGCCAGAACGTATGTGGACCAGGATCTGGAGGTGTTCTTCTGTTTCATGTGGAATGTGTGACAAGTTTTAGAGACAAATGAAGGACGGTCCACGATGGTCAGTTGGGTGCAGGACGACTTTACCTGATTCTCAGGATTAGCGTACGGGATCCTCAGAGTGGTCATGGCTAACGTCATGGCCTGGATGGAGGTGAAGATGTTCTGGAAGACAAGTCTGGCAAACTCCCGGCGCTCCTCCTCGGAGTATCCCTGCCCATGAATGATCCTCATTTGCTTGATGAAGGTGGTCTTGCCGCTCTCCCCCGTGCCTGAGGATAGGGTCACCAGTGAATCAGAAGAAATAGCGTATACCTTTAAAGAAAGTGTGGCTGAAGTGGCCGTACGTGACCATAAGGTTTATATTTGAACAAGAAGGCACTGTGCGTTTTTCTTTCTGATGTTAGTTATCTCACAGACTTATGGGCCTTCAAAACACTGTCTCACTCACCTAGCAGGAGCACCTTAATCTCCTTCCGTTCCCTTTTCTTCTGGAGCTTCAGGATCTTCTGAATTTCTTTATCCACAGCAATATCCCTCCTCTCTTCTTCAGACAAACAGCAAACACATGTTCGACGGCACCACGTCCAGCAGTCCTCCATGGCTCCCACAGGCTAAATGAAGAACTTGCTGCCGGTGACTGTAAAACACTCCCCTTTCTTGGTAAGATTGATGATCCCGCGTGTTTCAGCCGTGAAAATGAAGTTCTGAAGCTATTTCAGGGACAGCGAAGATCCCAAACTGAATCCCGACCGTTAAACACCATTTCCATGCCACAGATTGATCATTTAAGAATGACACAGAGACACACATCCCTGAGAAGCTCCCTGGAGCACAGGTCCGCCCCAAAACAAGAACAGCCCGCTGCCACTTGGATTCATTTCAACAGGCTGGGCTTCCCCGCTTGCAACACTACGCCGGTCTTTCCACACGCTGCCTTCCTGTATTGCACAAAACAGCAAGAGAAGCCAAAGAGGAGAAATAGAAAGTCATGTTTTATACCTCCTTTGCCTTTTTTACCTCTGCAGCTGTCATACCTACTTGAGTCACCAGAACCCAGAAGAGAAACAAGACCTTTAAGGCGGAACATAGAAGAAACCAGCCAACAAAAAAACTTGCCTTTACGCGTTTGGCGGCTCACACACACACACACACACACACACACACACACACACACACACATGCACACAATACACTTAATCACTTTGCCCCAGGGAAGAGCAGTTACTCAACATGGGTTGTAATGGTTTCGCTCTTCTTCACACAGCCCAGTTTGGCCAGAAAACAACTCCAAAAACACTGACATTCATTTCCTTTATAAAAGTGTTTCTCGACTGTCCGCTTGACAAAGAAAACTTAATTTTGTTCAAATGCGAATAGATTTTTGCGGTCATGAATTAAATGCCAACACCTTAGTGAAAGTGGTAATGTGTTAAAGCCGAGACTAAATGGCTGAACTCCTCATCTGTACTAATTTGAGAGTGAAGTACAAATTTTTGGAGGCCGAGGCAAATGTTAACCGTGTAACTGATGAAGGAGTGAGACGACAGCAAGCAGAGCCACTGCACTGAGTCATATGTAAAAACACACGGAATGTCTCACATGCCACAAGCTCAGACATAAGTTCACAGAAAACTTGCCACACCAGAACTAACCGACACAGGTGTGGGTTTGTGTTCTTTCACCCTAATATATCCAGTATGGGGGGGAGGATAAATTGTAGTAATCTTCCCAAAAAAAAAAAATCTCTGCACCAAGTGAGAAAAGGAATGTTTGGACGCCATGAACACGCAAGGGTGTGGTACACAAGCTGAGCGGCTCTCGGGCTCCCATCGGTTGTTTCTCTCTTTATTTCCTACAGGTAAAACCAGTTCATTCACCTAGAGACCCGTTTCAGTCACTTTGCGTTGAATACGTAACAATAGGAATGGTTGTTGACCGACTTTACTGTTGAATTGTGTGTAATCGTGTTAGATGAACAATAGAGAGGGAGGGGAATCAGAGACGTAACTGTCATAATTTGAAACCAGTCACACAGACCATGGATAAGTGAGAATTCCATGTATATTTCAATTTATGTATATGTAAAAATTATATATATTTATTTGAATAATATATAATTATATGTATTTTTTTTTTATTCTTTATTGAGGTAGATCTGCCTCGTGTATTTACACATGATGAATAGTTTGACTTTTAGTGTAGTGTTTAAAAAGGCCATAATCACTGGTGTTGCATCAAGGGAGAAATTCTTGGCTCTGACAGATCAGAGGTGGTTTAGTGGTCTGTCCTCCTGATCATCTCCACATGGTGTCACTGTACTTCTTCAGCAGGCACAGCTGAGCTTCTTAACATCTCCACTGCATCAGCTACAGCACTGACTACAGTACTGACATCTATTTTATTTCATTTCAGCAAGAGCAAGTTTGAGTATAGGGTGCCCTGCCGTTCCCTGTCGCTGGACCCCAAGATGGATGTATTTTAACTCAGAATCTAAAGGTACTGAACAAAAATGTGAGGTTCTTACATAGTTATTGAACAGTTGTTTCATTTTATGATTATCCACGGTGCCTTTGAAGACAGCTCTGTACAGATACGCAAACAAGCAGAAGCTCTTTGCACCCTAAGTGAAAGCTATTTGGCTAAAGTAACAGAAACACCCTTAACATCAAATATGGTAGAGGAAAAAAACAATCTTTCAAAATACACACGATATAATAATGTAAAATATAACACTCTCCATCCAAAATAGGGTTCCTGCTCCAGCAGTGTTACCATAATTCACATCCAGCATCCTATATTTAACTGCCCACCTATAATCATTTACCTCTTAACCTGGTCAGGGTTGCAGTGGTCCAGAGCCTATCCTGGAACCAATAGATGCCAGGTTATGAAACCTCCAATAGGATCTCAGGATCTCAGTCCTTTACAGGGTGACCTCCCCCCCACCCCCCACACACACACACACACAGAGTGGGTAATTTGGACCAACCAGTCAACCCAAAACTTGTGTCTTTGGACTGTGGCAGGAACCCACAGACAGAACTGGATTCAAATCCCCATCCAAACACCCCAGGCACTGTGAGGTGGCATCTCTAAATTTATCTTTCACTAAAAAAAAAAATCATTAATTTGTTTAAAATACTTGGTATTTTCATTAAATATTCATCGCTTTTGGGCAGAGCTTGATAAATTTTAGCACCAAATGTGGGAAAATTAGTGACACTTGGTCCAGATTAATGTTTTCCTTCCTGTAACCCTGCTGAACATCATTTCTGTATAAGACATCTTTAGGCCAGATTGGAGTGATACAGTGAGGACCCCCTGTAGAGTGTAGCTCAGCATGAAGATAAGAACATATAAATGAATGGGACTTACAGTGTTCTACATGGTCATTGACAAAGTGGTGGGAGATTTTCTTCACAGCTTCCACAGCATGTATTGTTCAGGAACATCTTTTTTTTTTTTACAGCCACTAATGTTGGATGTAAGTAGGCCACCATCTCTCATCCTCTGTAGTTGTTGAGGAATTTGAAAAAGTTCAACATGAAACAGCAGGACCTGAGTAGATCATCCCACCTGAACTGTGATTAGAACCTTTTACTCAACCTTTAACCATCTGCTGGTTTCGTGTTTCTGAATAGCGGACTGGAGCTCACAGGCAGTAAACTGGGGTAAATGACGGAAGGCCGGTGACGTCAGACGATTGGCAGCAAACTAAAGAACGTGCAGCTGTGTTTTTGGATTTGCAGGCCATCGCTGTGGAACTCAGTGTTTTCACCTTGTTAAAAATGACAACTGTCTACTGTAACAAAACCAAATATTCCTGCTGTGTTCGTGGATTCCCCACTGAAAATGCTTCCCCAGTCTGGTTTTCCAGTCTTATCTTAAAGCCTTCATCAGACAAACATTTCACAGAAAGCATATATGATGAAAGTATGAGCTGTCAATTATTTTCTCTCTAATAGAGAGAAAAAAGATTACAGTTGGTTACCTCCTGTGCAAATGTGGATTTAGCACAGCTAAGTCATAAAAGTCCACAGGTTTCTTGCACATCAGTTCCATTACCAGTTTTCCAAAGAAATGCACACAAATATTTCAGATCAGTTTAATACAAACATGCATGTATTTATTTAGCAGATACTTTTCTCTCAAGCAAGACAAAGGGATCACTGTGTGGTTTTTAGTTGACAGCTTTATCTGAGGTGATCATGGTGTTCGATACACTCAACTAAACTCCTTACAATCGTTCATCTATACAGCAGACACACACAGGGTAAGTTTACCTGCTGCACCAACAAAAATGTAGTATAAATATTGACCATCATCTGTTAACAAATCGGTTACATATAACTTCACTTGATCAGCAGCATCATGTCCAGCTGTAAGTCAGTAGAGGTAAGAAGACACGCCAAGTTTATTTACAAACAAATTTGATGAACGATGTTAATATATAAACTGCCCACATTTATCACGATCTTTTTTTTTTTTTTTGCTTGTTTGGCATATTTATCTAAAGCAGCATACAGTATACGGCCCGTTTATGAAAAAGGGTATTTTCAGGGAACCAAACCAGCACGGAGTGGGACCAGAACTAATAACCTTCAGGTGCCAAACCTGCAGCACCTTGCCCCGTGTCGCAACCAACATCTCAATATATGTGTGTGTGTGTGTGTGTGTGTGTGTGTGTGTGTATGTTCGTTCGTTCCAGTAAATGGTGAGCTGCGTCGCATTCATTTCTTCCTAAACGCCACCGACTCAGCGACACCCAAAATGGGTCTGATCAAACCCCCGTTTTAACCATACGGACACTTGTGGGCTCTGCCTCCGGACCGACCTTCGTCCCGCCTCCTTCATCCCTACTGGCTGTGCGGCGCTAAAACGCGGCACCGATTGGCTGCCTCGCTGTCCGTCACGGCCAGCCGCTCCACTCCGTCCGAATCAGGCTAGTGTGCGCCCACAGCCCGCTGTTTTCTGCTCAATTTCGCACCGGGGTCGGAGCGCCGTCAGCGCGAGCCAAGAAAACTGTAGAAAATACTTGACCGGGAAACTGACGCCTGTATATAACCCCCCGTCGCGGGGCGCTCAGCCGTTATATTTCTTCCCCTTCGTCAATATTTGCAGTTGCTAAGTGCCGAAATCGCCGCCCCGCAGCGGTTCCGATGCGCGAGCTGCCGGCTAGCTGTTAGCGGACGATCGGGAACGCGCCTCACCGCCCTGCGCGCTCTCGCTCGCCACAACTCCGACCGCAGGGACGCGCCTTAATCTCTGTTATTATTCTCCAGCGCCGCCGTTTGCTCTCCCTGCCGGCGAGCCGCGGTATTTTTCCTGCCTCATGGGCGCTCCTCTCCCCGGCGCGCTCCGTCGCTGAGGCGTTCTGCGGACTCGTTCCGGGGGCGGCGAGTCAGACCGGGGGGGAAGCGGCGCGGATGCGGCGGCAGCAGCCCGGTTCGTCCCGCCGTCTGTGCCACCCGCGTCGCTAGAAGAGAAGCGCAGCACCGCGTCAGAGGAGAGCGGCGACGGGAGCTGGACGGGATCCCCTCAGAGGGCTGGTGGAGCGCAGGGCTCGGCCGTGTCGACTGGCTGTTTGGTGAAGGCGTTGGCGGGAGTGCGGACGCAGGGCCTCCGGCTGCTGCTGCTCCTCCTCCGCTCCGACTCTGCGCCCCCACCCCCTCCTCTCCTCTCCTCTCCTCCACCCCACCCCTCCTCTCCTCGGGTTCTTTGGCCAGCCGCTGACTTCGGTGCGCGGGAGAGGCGCGACTCGGACCGGATTGAGGACACTACTCGAGGTCGAGGCTCTGCGGCCCCCTCCCCAACCGCCGTCGCTGTCCGCCTTCTCCACGGCCCCAACGCCCAAGCCGGGGCTTCCGTGCGCTAGAAAGGGGCGGTGCAGCCCTGTGTAGGCGGCGTGGTCCCGCTGGCAGCCGGGGTGATGACTCTGGACTCCATGATGGCCTGCTGCCTGAGCGAGGAGGCGAAGGAGTCGAAGCGGATCAACGCCGAGATCGACAAGCAGCTGCGGCGGGACAAGCGCGACGCGCGGCGGGAGCTGAAGCTGCTGCTGCTGGGTAGGACGGCGGAACACCGCGTTTCCACCGCATCTCCGCTCTTATTTCCATGTACATCTCCGATCCGCCGCAGGTGGTTTTAAACGGAGCGATTTCAAAGTCCAAAACAGCCGAGAGGCGACAGGGCCGAAACCGCTCAGCCACCGAGGTGTTTTTATTATTAGAGCGTTCGTCAGATTTCAGATGTTTCTATTTTGTCTTTATTAAACGGTAATATCAGTATTATAATGGGGGACTGACAGGAGGAGAGGAAATCCGAGGCAGGAGTTCAGAGCCAATCGATCGCATTGATATTGATTGATCCGCACATTGAGGACCGGAAGTGGTCCAGGGAGATTTGAAGTCATGCGGTGTCACATCCACGTTGCTAATGGTGTCGCTTCATTCCCTTCATTCATGTTCACTGTGCCCGAACTGGGGTTCGTTGTTGGATCGACTCCCGCTACTGCAAGGCCGATCGTTTGTTTTTGTTTTTTTTGTTTTTGTTTTTTTTTAATGGAAAATCGCCTGCCATTTGACAGCTAACTGGGTCTGTAGGTGATGCGCTGTGAAGATCCTCCTTTTAATGTCCTTTTCCCCCTGTGTTTAATGTGCTCTTGTGGCTTTGTGAGTCCCTCTGTGGAGGACAGAGGAATTTGTCCCTGAAGTGCTTGAGAAGAGCCTGGGTGTTCATGGATGTCCCCAATACTTGAACTATTCTAATACTCTAAATGCCTGGTAAATTTACTCCTCTCCTGAGGGAATGGGCTTCATTTCCGTGGCCTGGTTGAGCTGCTGAAGAGGAGAAGAGTCTGCTCTTTGAGTACAATATGATATTTAAAATGTTGCGGCTTATCAGTTGTCAGCGTGGTCGTCTCCCGAAGGTCCAGATCAAGGTGCTTGTCGTGTGTTGGACACTGTCCAGCCCTTTCCCAGCAGGAACTGCAGTTGTGGGACATCAGCGTCTCTTAAAGACTTCTGGAAAACTGGATTTCACACATGTTTTAACTTTACCCAACAATATGCTGTGTGAATTGATTTGGTTTTTATGGTCTGGTAGGTTTTTTTTTTTTTTTTTTTTTTTTTTTTTTTTTTTTTTTGGACCAAGTCTTTTTTGGAACATCAAGGCATTCTACTCTGTACTCTTTGNTTTTTTTTTCTTCTTTATGGACCAGAACCAGCAGCTTCTGGACAGACTTGGGCTTCAGTTCTCAGTTCCCTGCAGCCAGTTAAATCTCAATTCTAGGTTGGCTGGAGGAACATTGTATGAACAGGTCTGTCATTGTCATCTTGTCTGTAGAAGGTTTTTGACAAAGGTCCATCACAATAATGTGACATAACCTTGTCCCTGGATTCAGAGCCATATTATGTGCTGAATGGGTGGGCTTGGTGGTTGGTGTCTGTTGGAGCTTGTGGCCTACAATCTTACAAACTGCCTCAATACTTGGTGCAGTTCGGACCTGGAGGCAGGGAAAGAAGCGCCGCTCCAATTAAGGAAGTGAATAGATCTGGGACATCATGTGGAACTCTGTCGTACTGGATAGTTGGAACATCTGCACTGTTTTTGGTTCCTTTTCCAAATGGGTTGTGGGTTGTAGATGTCTCGTACCGTTCCAATAAGGGGCCGCAATTGTGAATTATAATGGTTAGTGTGATGCTTTCAACGGTACGACTGCAGGGAGGTGTTCTTGAGAATGCATGAGGCACGTTGAAGGTTCATCTCTCTCACTTCACCATGAGTCCAGAGCTCCATTTTAAAAACGAGGTATTTGGTGGACATTGCCGCTTGCATCATAATATTGTTTTTGTCTATCTAGACCCTCAGCGCTACCCACATCTTTTCAGCTTGGGTCAGTAGAGGGTGTGGCAGTTGGTGCATTGCCTTGCATCTGAAGTACATAGATTTAAATCTGCCTCCTGTTGTAGTACCTTTAATGGATATTTACCTTGAGTAGTGTTACCCAACAGTAAAAATGGCTCGGCGTACATTTTTAGTAACATTCTAAGTTGTACTGGATGAAGGTGTTGGTTAAATGATGTACTTTTTGTGAGTGTATGTTACGGTTCTAAAGGGAGGTGTGACTTTTGCCGCGGTAATGCGATTGGTATAAATCCAGATAAGTCACTGTAGGCCGACTTAATCTTCTTGATGGGCTTTATTAAATGTGTCCGGGGTTTAAATGGTAACGCACTCCGGGTGCAGGACAGCAGGATGTCCACATCGTGTGGATGTTCTGTTCTCCTCTCCCCTCCCCTCCCAGCTCCAAGGACCCTTGTGTGACTGCTGGCTACAGTTATGTTAGTTCATCTGGTTCCCCTGTGCAGTTCTGCTGGATGTCTTTAGCTCTTTTAACTGTTCTTTGCATAAAAAGTTCTGGTCAGCAGGCTCTTGGTCCTGTGGCAGTCCCAGAAGTAGTCAGGGAGGGTGTTCAGCTTTGGGCAGGTCATACAGCATCAACCCAGTAGAACCTCAAGCACCTGCATCCTACTGGTGATTCAGGTCCTTTGAAGGTGTGTTTTGAAGGAATGGTACCTCGTGAAGATCCCTGTATTGCCTTATACCTGATATATAGGTTATAAGTCTTGCTCCTCAAATATGGGTGTTTGGAATGTCCTCCCAGTGTTCCTTGTCCACCCGTCTGCCTGGCTGCGCCTAGCCCCCTTCTCCAGCTGTGACCTGGGTGCCCCCCACCCCATATCTGGTCACAAAACAGCACAGAACCACGAGGTTCACCGTACTTGGTCAAAACACAACTTTCCGTATTTCCTAAATCCTCGGTGAGCCAGTGGATTGTCTCCGCGAAGAAGGAGACTAATCCCGGGTGTCGCCTCATCTCCTGCCTCTGGGCCTGTCCAGGCTCAGTGGGTGTTGTGTGTTTGACAAACTCGTGCATGTATGCAGTCTTGGAAACCTGCTATTGTGTTGTGTGGTGGAGTTTGGTCAAACAGAAGTCCACAGTTAGAAAGTGTCTTTGTGGCAGCTAACTCACTCATGTTGTTTCACTTTCTTCAATGATGTGAATTTTGGCCTGGTACACCGTGGCATCTTCTTGTACAGGTTTGGGCAGAAGAACTGGTTGGGCACCCAAAGCAGTCTCAACACATAGGTGACACTAGTATTTGTGTATGTTAGTCCTGATTACAAACTGGACTGGGCTGAGTTGAAGGGTGAACATCTTGATGGTTAACCTGTCAACATTTGTTCCCGCTTTGGCTCATTCTCATCTAGTTTTTAACAGCTGTGGTAAGAAGCCCAGTTCTGGCTGATTCCTGGTTTTAGCCGACCCCTGGGGTGTTGGGTCAGAATCTTCCCTAATGATGAGGACTCATCTGTACTTGCTGGAAGGAACAAATTATTAGTCATTCCAGAGGTTCTTGGCATTGGGTGAAGGCAAGACTTCAATTACTTCTGAGTGATGATCTGCTTTCCACGTGATGCTTCACCACCAGCTCTTCACTCCTCTTGTCCTTTACCTTGTTCACAGATGTTCACCATCTTCTGTCTTGTTCCTCTTTATATCCGTGTGGCACTGTGGGCTGTGTGGGTGTTTGAAATCATGTGTTTTGGAGGGGAACTCCTTGGAGCTTCAGTCCAAACACCCCCCCCTCCCCCTCCCAGGCTCCCTGTTCTCCTTAAAGATCTTGAAGGTGCCCTGCGTGACCCTTCCGAGCTGCAGCACCCTGTACGATGGTATAAATAGAACCGGTTTCAGTCCACTGGGTTCCTGTGGAGATGGGCAGTTTGCTGTGGGTCTGCGCACGGGTATGATCAAGAACATCAAAGAACATGCTGTTAAACGATGGGATTGAGGGCCTCCAGCTGTGAAGGTATGGTGGAGAAGTTCAGGGTGTTCCAATGTGGTGGTGACAGTGTGACCAGTGACAGTTCACTATTTCCGTGTGGAGAACATCCAAATACTGAGTCCACACAGGAGCTGTGATTAAACCGGTTTATTCCAGCAGAGTGCTTTCTCTCGCTCGCCATGTGAGGTGACATACTTAGCCATACCGGTTTAGTTGCTTTTTCAAAAAGCCTGTTTAATTTTTGGTGTGCCCTCACCTTGTGTTTTTCATACTATGCTGCTTTTCCCTTCTGTACTCCTCACTGGTCCTCCGCAATCCTGTTCATCTGCAACACTCCCCCCGTGTGAAGGAGAAATGCCACTAACTTCAAGCACTGCTTTCACTGGCGTGAGGGTGAATGATGACAGCTGTTCTCTTGTCTCTCTGACAGCAACACCTCCACTTTGATCTGGATATCATCTGAAAGCAGTTCAGGAGCTGTGGCCTGTTGAGATATGGTGTCCTGCAGTGCAGTCAGGTGGCCTCAGGTGATGCCCTTGTGGATCTGGTAAAGATCCAGGCAGGGGTTGAATGTATTGCATTTTCCCAATCACGCCAGCTCTGCTCACCCTACAGCTGTGTTAAAACAGCATATTCCTTGGGGGACCAGTGAGACCCTTGTTTCCTGGGGGGGCATTGCCCTGCCAGGGTCTTCTGGCCCTTCACCTCCACCAGCAAGGAGCCCCAGCAGCTTCTAACACTGCCTACCTCTCAGATGTAGCTTCAGGTGAGGGGGTGAAAAGAGACCTTCATGCTTCAGACAGCTCCAGTGGTTCTCAGTGGTATTAATCCTATGTTCAACATAAGTCTGAAGCTCTCAAGGTCCAAGTTTGGGCTGATTTTGGCTGATGTGGGACACTTGTCCTACCTTTAGTACAGAGGACCAAACTCTATACTAATGAGGGACCAATATGTTAACAAATCAGAAAGCAGGTGGACCCCATTTGCAAAGTGAACTTTCATAGACAACTCAATCTGAATTGTGTTCAATTTCTTTCATAAAATTCATATTGTTGATATGTTGGTTATTACAGATGTAGGTTTTCACGCATCAGTGTGAAACGGTTACCGGTCACTCTCGTGACATGATCTTCGTATGCGTGACCAGGTGTCAGTTTGCCCTCTCCTGGTCCAGATTTCAGTTGTGCACTTTCACACTCGTGCTCCTGTACAAGAGGAAGTGAACACATCCAGAACGAGATGCAAAACATCCTTTGTCACTTAATCTAACTAGTTTACTTTAGGTGTTTTACATGTGGCTAACCACAATGCAAATGGTGGTTTGAAGATCGAGGTACTGCAAGGTGGCTGCAGAGCAGCTCAGTGAGCAAATCTCGCTGCACTCAACCACAGGAATTACTAACCGTATTGTGTGATGTAGTGTTTGTGTTGCGTAGAACGTGCTGGAAATCAACTTGAGGTGTTCCACTACTGTAGCTCTAGTCCTGCTATTTTGGCTTTTAACCACATTGAGGATGAACCTCAAGGAAAGATGTCTTTGTGCAGTGTGTGTACAGGGTGTGTTGGTGGGTTATAGGTGTGTTTAAAATGGGACGTTGTCTCGTGATCCCCCCCCCCCCCCCCCCCC
>UFQX01000652.1:171508-185315 GCA_900497675.1 Arapaima gigas
ATTTTTTTTGTAGGGATCTTTTTTTTTTTTTTTTTTTTTTTTTTTTTTTTTCTCCCCCCCTCTCCCCTCTCTCTTCCCTTGATTTTTGACAACGATTAGAACCCGCTGTTTGACGTGAGAAGCTGAGCAGCAGGTGACCTTTTGAACAACCGGGTTGTCCGAACCACCAGGGAACTTGCCCAGCCTGGAAGTGTTCCCATATCACTGGGAGTTGGGAGGTCTGAACTGCAGTAAAATTAATTTTACAAGCAAATCAGCTTTTTCAAATTATAACATTAGCCTGTTTCAGTCCCCTCCCCCCCATTTTCCCAAGTGGCTGTCGCATGGTTTTGTAATTTGTTCTAATGGGGAAGTCAGATCTGCACTTTCCTTTAAGAGCAGTTTTTACACAGACATTGGAAAAATGAGACAAATTGGTAACATATCAGTGGTTGAAGTTCAGTCTGGTCCTTGCTTGGATTTCTGAAGCTAAGGCTAAGTTTTAACTGTTGTACTGGGTCCTGACGCCGTGACCTGAGTTTGTTCCCTCGCTATAAAGATTCGTTGATTGTGTTTTTTTTGGGGTTTTTTTTTTTTTTGCAACGATTCAGGTGAATCCTCATTCATGTTCATCTCAAGGGCTACTTAACCACAGAACACTGAAATATTGAGAATGGAGGAATGCAGCAGATGGCAAGATATGCCATTGAAATGGGAAAGCGGTCTTAGTGCGATTCAAGCCAGGATTGTGTTAGTTTCTATGCGACGGTCTCCTTTATTGCGGCCAAGTCGTCTTCACCGGCGAAGATCCCCTGGGCTGTGCTCTCCTGCAGAGTAATACTGACAGTCGTGGTCGTGTAAAGGCCTTCGTGAGCCTCAGAGGGCTGACCGCCGATGTCAGCGAGTCGGTCGGCAAAGCAAAGGGAAGAATAAGGCGGCTCTAGCAGAGTCTGATCGCGCGTCGGGGTATTTTTACGCATCGCGCACAAGTAACGTGACTTGCCAACAAACACAGCATTGTGCCAACGCCTGCGACGGGGGGGTGAGAGTCACGGAGGCCCAAAGGCCCCTGCTACGCGGGGTGGCCGGGGGGAGCTGGATCACGGCAGTTGGAGGTTCAGGCATCATCTCTCTGCACTCTGCAGCGCAGGTCACGTGTTCCCATTGCGTCCATTTCCACCACGGGGGTAAAACGCCACACTGCTCCACAGTTAGGATCGTCACCAAGTCCCCTTAATGGCTCCTCAGCTCTAGGATTTTGAACTTAATCCGCTGGTGGTATGTGGTCAGCTCCCCTGTAAGTGGCTCAGCCTGCCTGTGGTCTTTTAAGGTCTTTTGGATGATCCGGGGGTTAGGATGTTGGCACAAGGGACAGCTGTGTGTGTGTGTGTGTGTGTGTGTGTGTGTGTGCGCGCATGCTCAAACCACACCTCCAGGTTTCTCCAGCAGTCTGTCGTTTCTCACACGCGTCGGCCTCCTCTGTGGACGACGGACACGTTGCCTGGGGAACCTCTACCTCTGACCAGCACAGGTTCCGCATCAGGTGCGAGAGGGCAGTTCCAGTCCCAGGGACCACGTTTCCTCCAGGCCTGTTCTGGAAAGTAGTTTTGTTCCTTCAGATGGTCCGCTGTTGCCGCAGTAAATCGCAGTGTTCAGTCATCGTTCCAGAACGTTCCAGTAGGAAGCTAAACCCGGTTGCACTAAAGATGGATTCTGCATTCGGTGATCTGGGTTGTGTTGCACATCCTATTTCCTGCTTAGTGAGTAAAGACAGTAATTTGTTCTGCTGACACTACAGACCCCAGCAGTTTGGAGAGGAGCTGGGAGTTTGGGGTGGGAACCTGCGCAGATGATTGTGCATGAGCGGCCTCTGCCGCGTCGACCGTTTCAGCGGCGCGTCACGCCGCGGGGTCCGAGGAACAAGGAGCGATTTGATCGGTGCGGCTTGTTTTCCCCCTTCCTTCTCACAGAGACGTGAATGAACAGGAGCATCTTTGCGCTCAGTTCCTGCCCCCTCCTCACCGCACCCCGGTAGAAACGACATTCTGCCACAATCTCTCTCCGTCTCTCACACACACACACTTTCACACACACTTGTGTTTGCTGGTACTGCGGGGGGTATGTGCTCATAAGCAGTGGATTTGAGTCTACTTGAGACCCACAGGGAGCTGTTGGGTGTATTTAATCAAACTTCTTTTTTAATGCTGACACTATCTAAACACTATTGTATTTAGGACCACCTAATCTGAATTTTTCTTTTTTTTTTTTTTCCCTCCCCACCTGAGCAGGATAGTTTTATTGTGTAGTGGTGTACATTTTTTGCTTCTGTTTTCTTTATTGTTTAAGTATACCAAATGTAAATGATGTACTATAATAAGTGTGCCAATCCCTTTTCTTTGTAGAGCCAGACTCTTTACAAGTGCCAATGTTGTGGAGAACCATCTGAGGGCCGATGTATTTTCTGGTCCAGTTTTTAAGCACCGATTTGAGACACTACATATGTGATATAACATCCTTGAAAGGAAAGGACTTTATTCTGTATTTAAGATTAAACCGAGATAAACTGCTGTTTTTAAAGAACTGTCATTTTAATTGCATGTGCTGTTTGGGTTTCGGGGTGGGGTGTCAGATTATGTATTAATGCAAAACCCTTCAGAAACGGGGTCATTTGTTATTGATTTACAGTATTTTTAGCCATATTTCTTTTTTGTATTGGTTTCATTTCAACCACTGTTGCCTGAACCTCATTCAAACATGAAAATGATTTTCATAGCCTTCTCCTAAAGAAAGATTAAAGTATCTGTTTTAAATTGGAATAAAATTTGTTCCTATATTTGGCTGTGTCTTCTTTGGGTGTCTGGAAATGCGCCAGCAGCGGCTCTGCTTGGGGCCCAAGTTCCATCGGGGTGGGAAACGCGGGGCCTCGTGAGGAAGGACCGCGGTAAAGCCGGGTTCGTCCACTAGAGGGTGGAATAGCTCCACACTTGAACTACGGCGATTATTCTGGTATTTTCTGCATTTAACTTCTACACCCCGTTTCTTTGCTCACGTTACGCTCAATATAAACTGCGACGGCGACGAAAGACGCACGTGACAGACGGTCCTCGTGCGTCAAACCTGTCAGATCCGTCGCGCGAAGCTTCTAGATGTTTCTGGTTGAACAAAGAAGTTAAATGAATTCGTCCAGCGGTCCGAAATCCTGCTGTAAACCGGACAGACTCTGTTGGGGGAGGGGGGTGTGTGGCTGCGGCGGTTCCTCGATTCGTCCACTAGTGGGCGCTGTTGTCACACGCCGCCGCCCGCCCGCCCCCCCCCCCCCCACGCACACGCACAGAGCGGATCTGCACGTGACGTGTTAAAGGGCCGCCGCGCGCTGCTCATTCCGGCTGGAGGCTGCGCACACGGGCGCTCGCGCTAACACAGGACGCCCCGAGAAGCGCCGCTTTCCCGTCGTGCCGTGCAGTCACGGGACACAGTGTGTGTGTGCGTGTTTCTCTGGGATTACGTGCGCGCGTGCACACACCGCCTAACCGGCGATTTTACACCCGCCGAAGCGCGTTCGCGGCGGCGCTGCGCGAGCCCAGGGAGCGGCCCCACGCGGCCATGTGCGAGAAATAAGACAAACGACATTTTAAAAAAGGGGGCAAATGAAAAAAACGGCACGATAGAGACCAAGAGGCGGCTGCGCTCCCACCGAAGGACGACGGCGACGTTTCGGCGTCTCGAGGGGACGAACAAAGGAGAAATCGGTGAATAAAAAAACACACGTCGCTTTGTTCCGTGTCGCCATCCGGTCCGCGGGCCGAACCAGGACCTGACATGATGTTTCCACAATCCAGACATTCGGTAAGTGCGTGTTTGCGGGGTGTTTGCGGTTTGCGGCGGTTCAACTGGCCGCCGGGCGCGCGCCGGTGGGGGTGGGGGGTGACGAGTGGGGGTGGCGCGCGCCCGGCGGTCTGCGCGACCCGTTAACGCTGAGTAACGGAGTTCATTTGGAGATTTTAAACAAAAAATCCTTCTACGGAACCTCGATTGTTTGTTTCTGTTTTGTGGATATTTTTGCTGACGGTTAGTTTTATTTTTTAATTAATTTATTTTTTATTGTTGGACACGAGGGGTGTGAACCGAGCCGAGTTGGTTCGTGTGTGTGTGTGTGTGTGTGTGTGTGTGTGTGCGCACTGCTGACCTTTGAGGCACTTTACAAACTTGCAGCCCCCGTTTCGGTGTCTGTCAGACTGGCTGGAAAAAGACGTCGGTTTGGATCAATAACGATCAGTACGAGTCAAAAGGTGCCAATATGGATGAGTGTGGGTCAGTCATGTTCTGTCACCAGATGGAGGTTTTTACTTACAGGGACATACAGGCGGTACAGGTGCTTCTTCTGCCTGTGGAGTGTAAATCGCTGTGGTGAAAAACAATGATTTAAGACAAAGTGCCTGAAGCGCCGCTCCCCCTGGAGCTTCTTCACTGGTTTAATACCAGAGCATCTCACACACCTTTCACAGCCCCATAGTGTCCCATGTGTACCACCCTACTGTTTCACTCCCACAGGTCACCTGCAGGTGCACCCGTATTTACCGTGCTGCTTCTTCTGACACCCTTCAGGACCAGTTGACTGCGGTCCTGTTGTTTAAACAGTTGACTCCAGTGGAAACAGGCTAAATTTTACTGTTTCGTGACCAACTCGGCGCTGGAGATGCAGCGGGCGGCCAGTTGGCCACCAGAATCCTCACCTGCGCAAATATTGCCATAACATCCCTCCTCGTGGTGTTTTTGTTGTACCACGATTTATCCGGCATTTTGCTGTGTCCAGTCGTGGTAAGTTACTGTGATCAAGGGTTCTCCGTGAGTAGGGGGGGCAACTATGAACCCAGAACTTCATGGGGACAAATCCTCATCCTGTGACGCTCAAAAGGGACAGAAGGTGTCAAATTGCGGTAAAACCCAGCATTAGTCTGTTATTTGTATTAATGCTCTTCATTTTACTGGTTCGCTCTGTTTTGCCCATTAGTTATTCTTAAAATGTTTTCTTAAGTCGTGACCTGGACTCCTGCTGTCCGGTCGGACGAATTATCATTGTTGTTGCTCCCTGAACGGCGCTACTGTAAAAATAGTGTCCGCAGATCTGCGTTGTGATAAGCGGGACGGTCTGCAGAAGTTGGCGGTGGACAGCGGTTGACCGTGTGGACGCCACCAAAGGCTGGATGATGTCGCTCCGTTTGCAGAGAGTTTCATCAGTCTCTCCTCGTGGGCGTGGAGTCGTGTTCAAACAGGTCCCTGGTCTTGACCCCACGGTCAGCTTCCCTAGTCCCCGGGCCATGAGGTCGACGCCAAGGGGCAAGTTACCGTCTGCACCCGTTCTCGGAACCAACAGTAAAAACACGGCAAACGCTCAGCTATCGTGTCGCACGGGTCCGTTTTCCCGCTAACAGATCAATCAGATATTGATCTTTTTTTTTTACCAGGTTTTTTAATTCATGTTCATATTGTAACGTTCATATTACATAAAGGAGAAGCCCGTGCGGCCTGTCGTTTGGCCGACGTTTCCTTTGACGTGAGGAGAGGGGGGGGGGAAAAGTTGCTGCGCTGCTTTCGTGGTCGTTTGAAATGAAATACGAAGCTTTTGTTTCCTGAAAGCTGAAATAAAATTTCCTACGGGGGGCAGGGGGTGCATTAATATTACAGTGGCAGTATTATAATGTGACGTGTTACAAATAGTGCAAATGTATATTTTTGAAATAATACAGTTTGAGTGTCTTGTGCGATTCATTGCGCACTTGTGCGGTGTCAAGAACTCTGGGTGTGTTACTTATGTCATTAAGGTCGATGAAGAGTGTAAGGAATGGCTTTTTATAAGGGAGGCGGTTGTCGAGGGCTGTACTGACACACACCTCTTCTTCATCGGAGCTGGCGGTTACAGCTGTGTGTGCAGGCGTGTGGCAAATCCTTATTTTTAGTAGCTCAAATTATCCCAGCTCTATATGCAAATGAGCTCGTGGAGGTTTTTTTTCCACCTGAGCACAGTCACGTGATCATCTTCACCTCGGGGATGGTGAAAGTGTAGATGCTGGAAATTCTCCAGGCCTCCAAGTCTTAAGCTGTTCCTTCAAGTATTTCTTGTTATGATTGATCTTACTGTGGTGGTGCTGCACATTCATCTGTTTGTTATCCTTAACCGATTTGTCCCGCTCAGGGTAGCGGCGGTCCAGAGCCCGTCCTGGAGTCACTGGGCACCAGGTGTGGTACGTTTCTCCTGGAGTGATTCGAGTGTCTTTGGTCCAACCTCACTGCCAAGTACATCTGCGCTGTGCTGCCGCAGCTGCTGCTGCGGTCGTGTGACAGGATTGCCGCGGAGACGGGCGTGAGTAGCGCAGCGGCGTGTCCGTGTGCAGTCAGAGGACTGTGGCGCGGTGCGGCCCCGGGGCTCAACGCTACCCCCACAGCAGGAGATGAAAAGCCTGTTGGTCTTGGCCTGACGTGTGTGGACCTGTAACTTCTACTAGCACGAAAGCTGAAAACGGGTGAAGATGCGGGCAGGTTGCAGGGGCAGAGCACAGAGTTTGCCGTTGGTGGTGTCTGTGTAATTAACAGCAGAACAGGAAAACTTTTAGCAGTTTTGTTTATGATGCTGGGCAACTGAGAGCTGCGACGCAAGGAAGAAGCGCGCATTTTGACACAATTCCAGCAGCTGAAGGGCTGAGCTGTACTGTGGGGGGTGTGGCTGCAGATGGGGGGGTGTGGCACATGTGATGCAAGGGGTGGAGCTATTTGGAGGGGCCCCTGTAGGGGGGGGGGGGTGTCACTAGCATGTCACGCTATCCCTGTCTGTCTTCCCAGCGAGGGGGGTGTGCTGGTCCTGCCCATCCGCCGCCACAGAAATCAATTTCCTGTTTTGTGCCACTTCACACCTTGTCACGGTGGCTGCGGCGCACGAGTCCCCTCATTAAACAGGGGGTCTGACCACTTAGCACGTCTCGCTCGGAAATTTGTCAGCCTGATTATTTAGACGAGTCGCAGCGCTGCTTTTGTTTGTTTACTCTGTCGGTCTTAAACTCATGAAAATTTCCATTTTTTTCCCCACAGCCAACGGTAGGGGTGTGAGAGAGTGAGAGAGGATGATGCAGTGTTCAGTGCAGAGGTCTCCACCTCATGTAGGCCACCCTCTTCTCCCAACAACTGATTCTGACCAGGAGGAGTGGGACACACAAGTGGCTGGAGATGAAGTGCAACACAGAACTCGGGCAGTGAAGTTAGCAGGTTGCGAATCAGTCAAAACACACAGTCGTATCAGTTATCGATAATGTGGAGCGCAAACGGCTGCCGCTGGTCGGTCCCTCTGGACATCACTGTTGGGCATCTCTCTACAATGGACAGTTTGGTCCAGAGCCCATCCCTCTATCGATTCTGGGGAAGAAAGCCCCCCTTGAAGAAACGACACAGCAGGAGGGTGGGGATTTGAACCCCGCTGCCACTTGCTCTGCTTTCTTGTCTCTTGTGTCCGTGTTTATTTTGGCCTGGTTCAGCAGGGTTCCCACCTACTCGGCGAAAACACGGTTGCTGCAAACAGAGCGAGACACACCTGATATTTAGAACCCTACTGCGTGCCCCCCACCAAAGCCCTGTGTGCTGTGCTCCCGGCCCCCCGGCCCCGCTGTGCACTCTAATCCAATTGAGTGCCCTTATGCTATTTGTTTGGACTAATGAGTCGCGGCACACGGGATTAGAGGCGCGGATTACTGATTTAGCACAGGGATTTTGGAGAAGAGTTGGTGCAGCAGGCAGCTGAAAGCAGCTCTCGCACACCACCACCCCCCCTCCTCCCCAGCGTGGCCCGAAACCGTGGGATGCAAAGGCGATTGGAGGTTGTGTGAGCGGAGCAGGTCCCTGTTTTCCACCACCAAAAACACCATCAAAGTGTTTTCTCCCCCTCCTGGTTCCAGGTCTGACAGTAGAAGAGTAAAATGAGTGAGAAATGAGCAGGGTCCCACGTTTACCAGGACCCCCCCCCCCCCCCCCCCCCATCTCTGTCCCTCCGGTTTGCACCGGTCTCTGCCTACCTCCCACCCCCTTCACCTCACCCCACCCCNCCGGGCCCCCCCCCCCCCCCCCCGCAACCTCTGTCCCTCCGGTTTGCACCGGTCTCTGCCTACCTCCCACCCCCTTCACCTCACCCCACCCCACCCCACCCCCGCCTCATTGGCACTTCTCAACTCTTTTGTCAAAACGGAATCGCCTGCGTTTCGGCCCCCAAAACAGGACGGTTCTTCTTGGCCACGGTGCTTTGCCCAGATACGGTTGTCATGGTAACATCTGCGTAAACAGCTTGCAGAGCAAGAGAAAAACAACAGAAGAATATCGCTGGCCTCCGGTTGCAGTGGGAGGGGTCCTTGGTTGCCCCCCCCCCCACTGCGGCTTTACGTCTGTGTGCTGCACACATGATCAACTCGAGCATCTCCAGGCCACACACACTCCAACACACACCCACCACACCCTCTGTGCTTGTCGGTCTTTATTATTGACTTCCTGTGAGATGTGTGGTGTTGTGGGGGGGGGGGGGCCTCATTAAGNCCCACCACACCCTCTGTGCTTGTCGGTGTTTATTATTGACTTCCTGTGAGATGTGTGGTGTTGGGGGGGGGGGGGGCCTCATTAAGCCCACTTGAATTAAGGACAGCCCCTGGCTGGGGAGAGGTTAAGCTCCCCTCGGCCTTCCTCTCCCTCGCTAAACAAACTGCCCTCTGCGCAGGTCCCCTCCCCCACCTGCTTTGTCTCTCTCTCTCTCTCACTCTCAAACACACAAGTTCTTACCAGTCTTTTCTCCTTTGGACCAATAGTCTGAGTGTTGTGATGGTTTGGCACAATCGTACAACTGTTATATATGCGCGCACACGCTGAATTTTGCAATATGTGTGGGTATAAAAACACTGGAGCGAATGTGCCAGTTTTTTTGATTTTCGTCTTTGCGCTAGTGCACATTTCTGCAATGACGCCACATACTTGTACACCACACACACACACACACACACACACACACACACACACCCCTGGCCTCGGGGACCTTATCCGCTTTTTGTTCCTGCGGAACAAATTGAATGAGGGCCTTGACACGCAGGCCAGCAGATGTCTGGGTCGTTGAGGCCGGCGGCGCTCATTAGCATCACAATCGTCCCACTCTGTAATCTCCACCCCGTGGGGGTGGGGGTGCACCAAGGTCACAGGTGATATTGATTTTTGTAGCAGGCGTGCTAAGAGATTTCGGGCAGCGTAAAGTGGAGAGCTGTCGTGTTGCTCTTTGTCCCTCCTGCTTCATGCGCGCGCGCGCACACACGTATATAAGAGCAGTCTGATAGAGCATTTAGAATGGAGTGAGGAGACGGAGGTGGTTAAGGAGAGAGGTGCTACTTATTATCCAACATTGTACCTACACAAAAACACCCCCCCCCAGGTTGGTCCTGTCCTGGATCGATACAGCTGTGGAAACGGGGAACCTGCTACTGTTTGGCTGCGCTTCAAAAGAACTTTGTTCGCTTCCCGTCTGACACGGACAGGTCGTCTTGGGGCTCCTGCGGACACGCGGCCCGCTGTGCCGGACCTGTGTGTGACGCCGATGCGGAGCCGCTCAAACTGTCCAGCTTTGCAGTGAAAATGCAAGTGAGGAGACCCGTGATGCAGGAATGAATGATGCTCACTGTGGATTTTGACTGTGTGTGGGACCGTGCCAGTGTTGTGCCGGGGGGAGGGGTCTTGCCAAACGGGATGTTTTGAGGTCCCACGGCTGCTCTCCTAGGAGTCCAGCAGGTGGCATGGTCATTGTGGAGTTGAACAGGTGACGCCTTTTGCTGTATCATGATAGAGTAGAGATGCTTTTTACTCCAGTTTCTCTGGACCCCCCCCTTTCAGCCATTTGTCCCTCCCACACTCATCTACTGTTGCGTTTTGTCTTCTGGTGGCAATGGATAGATGCCTATGGTCTTCCAGTCCCTGTGTGGTAGCTCAGACACGCTTGTAGTCAGCTTTGAACCAATAGTGAAGTTCCAGCAATAGCTGAATTCAGAGTCCAACTGGGGGCAGGGTTGGGGGGGGGGGGGTCCTGAGTCACATGCCCCTTTTCAGAACAGGCCTGTGGAAACTATGACAATTGAGTTCTTCCTGTTTATTTCATTAGGTGTCATAGTGCCACCTAGAGGCAGAGCAGCTTTTGCCAGATTTTTCCAATTGGCTGTTGCGTTCTCCCACTGGGGGTGGAGTGGTGTTTCATCAAAAGCCACGTCCAAAACACACAGTAGTTTGCACTTATGTTTCATCTAGCGTTACTCTTTATAGAAATGAGTATTTTGATATCCAGGAGTATGAAAATAAGTGAGGAACACTTGTCCTTGAGCCGAGATGTTCAGTGTTCAAACAGTCGTGCAGTTTCTCTTGCATCTGCCGAAAGAGTGACTCACTAAGGCAATGGGCTGCTGTACCCTCAACATATTGTTCGAGCTCCCTGGAGTTCTTCAGCAGTGCGTATTTTAATGTCAGCCACAGGGTTATTAGCATACTTAAATATGCAAATTCGCATCATGCATATGTATGTGTAGTAGGGAGATGAATATGTAAACACAGCCAGTAGCATAAAGAAGCAGCGATGATTCATTTATTGCCCTGACAGTCCATTTCTGCTTCCTCTAGCAACCATTTCTGGCAGAGCCACCGTTGGCCTTTACCAGGTTGTGCTGGAGAAGTGAAGCCCTGTGTTCCTCCAAGCGGGTTGAGGCCAAGGACACAAAGCTCAGTGCAGAAAACGGTTCCAGACTCGAGCGCCTCGTGTCCATTTTACCCCGTCTTTACGCCGAGAAGCATAGACAGACGTGAACTGCAGCTCGGTGCTGGAAACGCTGCGGTGGGTGATAAAAGTGGAATAAAGTAGGTCCTGTAACTGAAACATGCATACAGTGCAGTGGATTATAAACACAAAGCGGTGAATAAGGCACCGATACGACTGGATCAGAACGCGGCTACGGGGGGCCTAGGGGGTGCCGCACCGCCTTCATCTTGCTCACAGGGGACACAGTTTTGACAGCTCTTTGAGACACAGGGTCAGCGTTGATATTTTCCGCATCAATGAAGTTTTCTCTAATAAAGCTAAACAAATGGTTAAATGTTTAAATTGTCCATTATGCTTAAAAATAGGTTTCTGTAAAACCAGAAATGCACTAAACCAAGGATGGACTGTATGAGCCTTTGGAGTGTGAAAGGTGACGCCTCAGATGACCACAGAGAGATGCGAGATGGGTGGATAAATGCTGGATTCGAATGGACCGGAGATGACGACGATGTCGGCAACGCAGCAGCAGCGCTTGTCTAGAGCCCCGAACAGTAAAGTGCTTTTACTTTGCTGATTTTTCTCCTGAGACACAGCAGTTTCAGAACATTTTTTTCGGTGCAATTTTCTCAGCATCGTGTGTTAGGAGGTGACAGAAAGCTGAGATTCTCCGTCGTGGCCACCCTCGTACCCTGGGTACGGTGTCGCAGCCCGACCCCTCCGTACACACCTGGGCTCTTTCGTTCGTGGACTTTTAAATAGAAGGTGCGGCTGTTGACCGTGGAGAGGGAGAATTAAAGGTGCCTTAGTCTGGGCAGGTGAGACTGGTGACGCACCGACTCGACGTCCTGCGTTTTCCTTCTCTCCTCTGGTATCAAAGGAGTTCCTACACAGGCTGACCGGGCTGTTCGTTCGACTCGTTTTGTCCGACGCTCCGGATCGACTTTTATCCCCTTCGCTGAGAACCGGCAAAAGCTTAAAAATATAGGCGTTCCTCGATTTATCTGCAGGTCGGGATCTGTGGAATCTGTGATAAATATGTAAGGCTATATTTCAATATTATGTGATCTACATTAAAACATGTAAATATACAGCATATAAACTTCAGTTAAGTGCAGACTGCTCGCCGATTCATTCCGTAAACATTTGTGTCATTTCTCATCTCGATACAGGAGCTGTAAACACCGAGGACGTGAGCCGAATGAAGGCGGCCGCACGCTTGTGTCGTTTAGGTGCTCTTAACTCCATCCGTGGGCCAGACGGACGGACACGGGGTCACGCGTGCTTCAAGTCGGTACGCTGATGACAAAAATGGCGTTGGAATTAAATTGGAAGATGTTTGTCTTCCGCAGCGAATCGGGCAGAGCCACCGTACTCCGCTCCTGAAAGGGTCAGGCTGCTTAGGTGGGTGCGGCGAGTTGTGGAGACGTGCTGCCGCGAGACCCCCTGTCGCCCGCGAAGGTCTCGTCCCCGACTTGCTGTGGTGCGGGGGGCCTCTGCTGCTCGCGAGAGCCTGAGATCTAATTGGTCGGTCCATTAGACGGCGTCTGTTTTCCTAACATCCGTACGGCGGCGCGGGACCTCGTCCCCTCGCCTCCCCTCGGCACGCAGAGCCGTCAAGCGGCCGCCGTCACCCGCGGCTTTCGGGCACGTTAACGTACGATCTGCATCCATTAAACCCGCACAGAGATCCGTGTGTTAGCGCACCTTTCTGACAGGGTCCCCGAGCCTTTTACACCACGGTAATTTGCGGCAGCCATTAGCGAGGAGAGCAGAGCGCCGATTCTGTTCCCAAGCGCCGCTCGCATTAAGCAGCTCGCGAGCGGAAAAGACTCGCAGATCTTTCTCTCGGGGGACGAGCCGTGTCTCTCCTAAAAGGAAATATGAATACTTGATGCAACACTTAAGAAAATATTTAATAGGAACTTTTGGAGGAAAAAGTGACAGGTCAATTTTGTTTGATCCAGCAATCGTTCCACAGCTGTCAGATGTAGATGTTTTAAAAGCCTGTGTGGAGTTTCCTTTGACTCCAGTGAGTTCTGATATTTGAAGTTATTTTTGGCAAATTCCCACAAATCATTGTTACATCAACCTGGGCAAAACTTCCTTGGTATTCGTCTTTGGCGCATCTCTGTATAATGTAGGCTGCCAGTGTGCAGGTTCCACAGCCACTCATGTAAAGTATTATTGTTTTCCATCCATCAATTATCTGTAACCGCTGGTCTTGATCTGGACAATATCCCGGAATCACTGGGCGCTGGGCTAGGAAACCACACCCTGGACGGGACACCAGGCCATCACAGGGTGGATGGGGACACGCACACGCACACGCGCGCGTGCGCGCACCAGTTAACCTGAAGCACATCTTTGGATTGTGGGAGGAAACTGGGGTGGCCTACGTACTGTGAGGCTGCAGTGCTACCTGCTCCGCCACCCTGATAGTGTATTACTGTAAACCTTGAGGCACACCGGCAGTTATCACTGTGTCAAAATGTGTGACCAACAACCTACATGAAAAGCATTTGGACAGCAGGTGGCGCACTGGCTAGAGTCATCTTGCAATTTAAAGAGCCACTTCTGAGTTTGTTCTGCTGCAGCACGGTGAATTGACAGTAAAAAATTACCCCACTGTATAAATCGGTAAATCGTTATAGAGGGGGAAAAAAACATCGACCGAACGATAAAATAGCAGAACGTGTGTTTGTTTGGATGTACATTTTACCTTGTTTCAATGCAGACTTCATCCCAGTCATCACAACAGCTGAAGTTCACGACGTCCGACTCCTGCGACCGCATCAAGGATGAATTCCAGTTCCTCCAAGCACAGTATCACAGGTAAACTGCCGCTCTCCCCATGGGGGAGGGGACTCCATGGTTACTGCTGCCCAGGGTCATTAAGTCACCCAGTCCTCTGTTCATCACGGAGGTTGTTCACTGCCAGGGGCTGGGGATGCTGGGAGACAGACACACACACACACACACACACACACACACACACACACACACACACACACACACACA
>UFQX01000652.1:185444-216513 GCA_900497675.1 Arapaima gigas
CCCCCCCCCCCCCCCCAGGTCCCTCTCCCAGCTGGAGTCTCAGGGGTCTCGGCAGACCTTCTACAGATGTTGAATTTGGTGGGCACGTGTGAAATTCCGTAGGATGTCTACAAAGATCTCAAAATGGGGCTGAACCTGGAGCGGATGGGAGCGTAGCTCTCAGAGAGGAAACCTCCTGCAGAGTTGTGGCATAACTGCCCCCCCCCCACCCCAGTGACAAATGAAGGAATAAACAAATATAGCGACACATAAATCAGTGTAACAGTGGGATGGGGTGGGAGGACAGCGACTAGAACTCCATCAAAGTGTCATTGTGGGCCGCCTCCTCCACCAATCACAGGCAAGCGAGGCCCAGAGGCCGCCACTTACGGTCCGCTGTCACCGAGTGCGGCAGGAGGGAAAGGACCGTTGTCACGGCAACCCTGTGCATGTTGTTGTAGTTGGAGCTGCAGGAGAGGGATTAGGCAAAGTGGAAGTGGCAGGCTGTGGGAGAGGTGGAGGTGTGGGGGCAGTCGGTCATATAAGCTCTTTCTCTGTCTCCCTCTGTGGCGCACACACACACACACACACGCGCGCGCGCGAGCTGCACGACGGCTGCTGTTGCGAATGCCTGCGGCAGCACTGGTGTCCTCCTCAGAACAGATGCCTTGTGTTTTTTAGGGTGATGGAACACAGTGTTTTTGTATTAAGGATGGTAGTTTCTACTGAAAATCTCTCAACGCTCCTGGGTTCCACCATCAACGCAGCCTCATGTTCTTGTTGTCTTCAGTGATTTGTTAATAATACCCATCCACACACTTATGGATAACTGCTTCTCCAGTGGACAGTCACAGTGGGCTGTAGCCCCATCATGGAAGCATAGTGTATGAGGCAGGGTACAGCAGTCCATCACAGGGTAGCCTCTCTGTCTCGCTCTCTCCCTCTCTCTCTCACACACACACACACACAACACCAACCAGGGTGGAGTGATCAGTCTGCCTGAATCGCTGGTCTTTGGACCAGCGGTACCCGCTGTGCCGCCCGTCTTTATTTTTCTGTGTGTTCAGGTCTCTAACTGCCACTCAGCTGCCCTTCCCAGGACAGGAAACCATGCCGTGTTTGGGGACACTGCTGTTTTGCTGTCACCGGGGACGGAGGTGGGTTTTCATCAGTGTGGTCACTGACCGCGGACCCCTCTGCTCTCTCCGCAGCCTCAAGCTGGAGTGCGACAAACTGGCGAGCGAGAAGTCAGAGATGCAGCGCCACTACATCATGGTGAGACCCCTGGCCCCCCGCCTTGCACGTCTCTGTGGGCTCCTTCTCTTCCGTTTGTCTCCCGGTTAATCCTCATTCCTTTGCACATTCTGTTCATTTCACTTGATGCGCAGGATAATTGTTTTTCACATTTAATTTTGCTCGTTAATTTCTGCTGCCGGGAGGGTCCTCCCCTGCGTCTTTGTGTTGAGAACGAGGGGGTGGAAGGCGGCCCATCTGGCGGAACTCCAGCCATGTTGCGCTGGGGGGGGCCGGGCCGTGCTGCGCAGCGAGACGCCGGGTCCGCAGGGTCTCCCTCCGGCGCTCCTGTCAGTGCTTACCCAACATTACATCAGTTAGCCGCTAATCTTAGCCTCCCCCCAGAGCCATTTACATAGAGCGTGGCAGGCGGGTCCGGGGGGGACGTGGCGCTCGGCTTCCCAACTGCTCTCGCGCGCGCGCACACACACACCGGGGTCCTCCCACTAGAGCTGCACCTGCGCTGTTTACGTGAGCAGTCAAAGCAGGCGAGGAAACCGGGCGGAGTTTAGGGAGCATCGAGCCGTCACTCGCTCTGACCGTTAATGTTCTCGTCCCCCGGCGGCCCGCGGGGGTCCTGCTCTCTGGATGATTCGGTTACACCCCCAGTGTGGGTGACCCCTCCTGCCGTCAAACTGTGTCCGGCGGGGGGCCTCCAGCTGTCTCGTATTCCACTCTAATTGATGTCTCCCGATTTAATCTCATCCACTGGGGGCGCCGTCCCGCTGCGTCCATCAGCTGTGCTCTGTAATTGCCGTGTGGCGCGGTGGTCTGCGCAGGGCGCGCTAATTGCTTTTCGGGGGGGTGAATGTCATGGGGGTGGGCAGGTGCGTCGGGATGCTGCGCTCCTGGCCGCCGGGGACCTTTTCGGCATCGGCTGCAGGTTTGACTGCGCGTCTGCGTTGCATTTCTTACAGAGGGAAACGGGGTTAATATGAAGTTCCTGATCTGACCTTCTTCTCCTTCATTCCCACAGTACTACGAGATGTCCTATGGGCTGAACATCGAAATGCACAAACAGGTGAGCTGTGGTGTTTACACACACACACACACACACACACACACACACACACACACCCCCAAGGCTTCAGCAAACACTTACATGCAAACACAGGCATTTAATGTTTAGATGTTATGCTAGAAAATACAGCTGCCAGTATACTTGGGGGGATGTTCTACTGTGTGTGTGTGTGTGTGAGAGAGAGAGAGAGGAGTCAGAAGGCACAGGGTGGGGGTTTGCAGAGTGGCAAGTCAGAGCCCAAGTCACGCTCAGCTGCGCTTGGCCTCCTGTGTACAATCCATCACCCGCCGCCCAGCGCCGCATTTTATTTGACGTTTATGAAATATTAAATCCAGAGAATGAGGTTGTAGGAGGGGGCTTGGGGGCTGTACGGGGGGAGGGGCAGGAAATGGATGATGATGCATGACAATTGATGTGAGTAACCTCTGACCACATGTGACTGATGTGCTCTTTCTCTCACACACACACACACACACACACACACACACTCTTCCCGGTTTGCCCCTCCACCCAACTGATTGTATTGTTTTAGTTCCAGGAAGTTCAATATTCTACTAGCCGCGTTTGAGTCAGTGAGACTAATGGGTGTGTGTGTTTACTTCTGGTGCTGCTGCAGGCGGAGATTGTGAAACGGCTGAACGCCATCTGTGCTCAGGTGCTGCCATACCTGTCCCAGGAGGTAAGAACAGCCCCACGCGCACTGGTTGGATTCGCAGCCCGGATGTGTGTAACTGTGTGATCAACGATGGTCGACCTCTCGCCCTCAGCACCAGCAGCAGGTCCTGGGGGCCATTGAGAGAGCCAAGCAGGTGACCCCCCCAGAGATGAACTCCATCATTCGGGTAGGTGCTGGCTCACACACTCTGGGCTTGTTTGTGTGTAATACACGCCGTTGAGCTGTGTGTTGTTTTGTGTGTGTGTGTGTGTGTGTGTGTGTGTCCGCAGCAGCAGCTCCAGGCCCACCAGCTGTCCCAGCTGCAGGGGTTGGCGCTGCCCATGACCCCACTGCCGCTGGGTCTGACTCCGCCCACCTTGCCTGCCGTCACCTCCAGCTCGGGCCTCTTCTCCTTGTCCAGCATCCTGACCTCCCAGCCCCACCTGCCCAAAGAGGAGAAGGGGGCTCGTGAGGGCGGGGACAGCCACCGCGATGAAGACGGCGACAAGTCCGACTAGAAGCGCGTCGCTCCCCTCCGACGCCTCGCTCTGCTCACCGTCACTCGCCTCACTGCACTTAGCATTTGTTTTCTACGTAACAATTCGCTCTTCATTTCACTTCCCCCATTTGGTTTGACTCGCCTCATCCACACGTTCCTCTGTCTCCACCCCCAACGTCAGTCCACACAGGAAGCCCCACGAGTCCCCAAAGTGTCACCTCGTGCTGCCGTCTTCAGCGCTTCTATCTGTTGCCTCTCGCTCACCTGTCAGACAGAGGGGCCTGTTGGGCGGGGCAGTCCTCACCTGTCGCGTTTCAGCCGCAGCAGCACTTGGTGCGAGATGGTGACGCCGAGCGGAGCCGGAGACCAGGTACCCCCCCCTCAACCCCCCCAGGGGAAGGAGGCTGCAGTTTGTCTGAGGACCAGTAGAGGGCAGTAAGCACTTTGCAGATGAGCTGCTGCCCTTTTCCTCCAGTGTTTTCCCCACCCAGTTGTTCTCCTCTGAACCATTTGCTGAGGTTACAGCTTTTTAAATCGTACGACTAACTAAAGTGATTTTACTAACAGTGCAGACTCTGCCTGTGGCGAGCAGGCGCGTCCGGGGACACAGTGAACAAGCAGGCCACCGTGGGGAGGGGCGATTGGTTCAAGAACAACTTTAAAAAGTCCTTGTCACCTGACCCCGTGTGTGTGTGTGCGCGCGCACGCGCGAGTGTGTGTGTGTTTTGTCAAGGGCCAATTTATACACCTATATATCAATATACATATAATTTTGTAGGTATAAGGCTGCATCTCGTGTGTCTGTCCTGGGTGATTTGTGTCGTGTACCGCAGTACGAGCCACGTCACAACTGGCAGCACCCCCCCCCCCCCCCCCCCCCCCCCCCCCCCCCCCCCCCCCCCCCCCCCCTCCCCNAACTGGCACCCCCCCCCCCCCCCACGCCACGCGCCCCACATGTTGCGACCTTCCTCAGCTTTGTAAAGTTCATTTTTAATCTCTTATTTTGTGTTATATGTTAAAAATGTGTACTTGGCAAATTGTATGTTGTTTGTGTTATTGAAATCCAGTATAACATCATTTAAAAAACAAAGCAAAATAAAACTCATTTACTATAAATGAACAAAAATGTTCAGCAGTAAGGAAGTATTTATGGTGCCTTACCAATAAAAAGTCAACGGAGGACACTGCTGTGCGTCTGTTTAACTCTACTGTAACATGACACGTTCATAAAAGCCAGAGCTGAAACGGTGACTCTTCACCCCCTGCGCTGCACAAGCGGTTACTGATAATGAATGAAAACCACCCACTAAAAGACAAGCTAGAAATATTTTGCACAAATATTCACACTATTTTCATTAAATTCAGCTGACGTTTTCCCTTCTACAACTGACAGGTTTCCACCAGTTAAAGGAAAAGAAAATTCTGACCGATTGAACCGAGGTTTTTTTTTAAAATCCAAACCGCAGTACCTCACCGCGGTACCGGTGGAGACGGCCAAACGCTGCAATCGATACCGGCAGCTGACATTTTTAACACGTCGTTTAAAATAATTATTTCGCTAATGATTTACAAGCTACCGCTCGCTTCTGCTGCTCATTACAGAACGTCGTCCTTCTCAAACTTTGTTGTACTGCTTTGGAAATTAAAGTGTGCAGATTTGTCGCGCCAATAAAGTGCTCTGACATTGAATAATACGGCAATTTGAGCTCCTCACAATGCTAAGCTGCTTTACGGGGTAATTTCACACCACAAATTAACCCCGGTCTGCGAGGAGGGACCGTCCTCCGGAGCGTCGCGTCGCTCGACACGTTTGATTCATCAGGCCGCTGCTCTACCAGGCAGGAGGTCAAATGGAAACGGCGTGAAATCGCCCCCAGCGGCGAACGCGGTACTCACACGGCGACGCGTCCCTGCGGGGCCCCCCACGGGTTCCGATCCATCTGCCACGGGGGCGTCGGCTCTGGTCCCACTTCTCAGGCGAACATCCTAAACGGAAACAAAGTCAGAATCAACACCGGCAACGACCAAACTAGCAGAGCTGCTGCCGCTGTGGTCAAATATCACAGCAAGAGATGTGAACGAGGCCTGGAGAAGATTCCCCAAAGCAAACATCTACACGTCGTCTGTGATCCGACCACCACGAAGAAGAAGATTCCCACAGGAAGTGAGCGACACGTGGTTCCACCGCCCGGCCGGGGGCTGCGAGGGTCTCCGCTTCCCCTCCAACCCCACATGACCACCCAAATCATTCACGGTAAAACAGCTGTCAATACCGCAGTACACACAAAACTGGAGGGTCCTCGTGTTTCTCGCTCAACATCTAAGCACGGGTTCGGCTTTCCCAGAATCCAGCGCAGCGCGTGGAAAAAAAGCTGGCAGAGCCGTGGGCTCAGAAACCCGCTGGAAATGTTTACGCTCAGCTGGGCTGGATGTGCGTCTCGCCGGGCCCAGGAATGCAGAGCCAGACAGCGAATTCCCCCACAGGACGTGGCGCTGCCCCGAAACGCCCGAATCCCACCCCGGCCCACAAACGCATTACACGCCTCAGAGACCCCAGATGAGCTGCGCTTTTTAAACCTCACGGGCTCCAGAAATAAAGTGGCCCCCTCTGCAGACGGGAAACGCGCGTGTTTAACACAGACCTGGATGGTCAAAATTAAACCCCAGTCTAACTATCAGCAAAAATGATCCAGGACCCAGTCAGTCACATTTTATTGTTTTGATTAATCCACATATAAAAAAGGGAAACCATGTTAAAAGGTTGGATTCACATTAGAACGGAAAGAGCAGAACTGACATAAACCCCATCCTGTACCTACATACGTCAGTGGCCCAAAACGCCACCAAACCGGCTTACGATTACGCCACGGTTATTCAAAGTTTACCCAAGTAAACGACAACAACACGTTCACCTGAGATAATCCCACCTAAATCCATGTTCTTCTGCATTACCACAGTTCCGCTGAGCAAAATAAACCTCAGCCTTCCACACACCTGCACTTCTCCAACAAACCGAGGGTTCGGTGAACCAGGTCGGCTCAGTTGTACGAGGAGAAAAGTACAACTCACGTTCCCCCCAATTTCCTTCCCACGGAGACCTAATAAGCAACAGGCCGACTGCAAATTTAAATTAATCGAACACTGGCTGCGCGCGTTTTATTCTCCTTCACGTTTCCCGATTTCGCACGACCGCTTCCTTCGAGTCCCCCGTGCGTCCGGGAGGCCGTGTGTTCGTTTGCTACGGCCTCGCAATTACAGAACGCAGCGTGTGCGTGAGACCACCGGGGTGCGGTTGCATTTCGGGGTTTTGATGCAGCAGATGCGAGCTGACTTTACTCGCTGCCGAGTCGCCATGACAACCAGCCCCACATAACAGCTCCCCGTCCTACCAAAGTGACTCTCGTTCCATGGATGGACTGACCAACCATTTTCATACAACGTTCTTCTCCAGAACAGGTTCTAGCTCATTTCAAGACCAGCGCAGCTGCTAACCTGGTGTTGCCTTCACGTCATTACAGTTTATTGAGGTAGAGATGTCTGTCTGACTAAAACGGTGAACCAGTGAGGCCCTCGTCTCATAGACACTATGAACGCAACACACTCTGGGTTCGGATCCAGTCAAACCGACTGAGATGTATTCTTATTAGTCACGTTTTATTCACACCCCTCTAACTGGCTTTAGTCAGGGAATTTACATTTTTGCCTAAAACTGAATTTGAGCTGCATCTTCACGGCTGTCACGTTTATTACATAATGTAAAATTTCTTAGCAAAATGTTTAGTAAATGTAATAGTTCATCACTTCACCTTGAAGACCAGTAATACACATCATTTAGCACGTTTTGACAGCGTGAAGGTCCCGAAGACACAAAGAAAACAGACAGACAAGAATGTCCATTAACTACTCTACGTGGAAAATACAGACAAAAATTAAACCCTATAAATCCCTTTATACTCTGGTCTTGAGTGGCCAGACACTGAGGTCTGAAGTGCATCAACTTCCCACCCAAAATTTCTATTAAGAAAAAACAGAGCAAACATTTTTAACAAGCAAAACTGATAAAAAGTCTAAATGAATAACAGGAGGGAAATTTATGAAATGTTACGTTTGTCCTGCTTGAGGTCGGTTTCACCAAGCAAGAGATCTTCACCATATCACTGCAAAATACTGTATATTTGTACAGGAACAACCTCATCCTCAATAAAACCACAAACTCTCAAAGACAGCAGTTATACTCAAAGTACATTAAACCAAGTGGTCTTGTACTGCATTTAAAACAAACAAGTAAAAAGGAAAGAAAAGTCCTGCCCTATAGCTGGTGGTCCGGAATCGTGATTCTGGGGTGTAAAAGATCCATCCAAACGGGAGACAAACAAACCAGAACAGGAAAAAAAAAATCACCAGTTTACACTAAACCAGCAGCAACTGTCCCGCAGTGTCACCAAATTTGCTGTCACCATTTCAAACAAGTGACGTCACCTTGACTAAAACTCACCGGCCACAAAACTAAACCATCTCAGTCTCGGTCCCTCCGCAGTTTTCCGTCTCTCTACGGTGAAAATCCAGACTCTCAAACTTCCTCCTGAACTCCTTCATGGAAATGAGCACAGAAGCAACTGAGATTTTTTTCAGCTGTCAACTGACATTCATTTGCTAGATATCTGCTGTGTGTTTGCAGCAGTGTGAATACAGTCTGTTGAGAAACACCCAACCCCGGTGGCCTCTGCGCAAACTTTCATCAAAGATATTCCTATAAAAATGTATTCCTGCATTTTCTACCTTACAGTATTTCTCCAAAAACACCGTCAGGTCTCAGTAACAATCCCGCTTCCCATCTCTCGTGTAAAACGCCTTATCATCAGAGTTCACCGACAACAAATCAAACGTGTAGTTAAAAGGTTTCTCAACATCAGCAAATGATGTTCTCTCTCTCTCTCACACACACACACACACACACACATGCTGCTAACCAAGCAGCTGAGCTGCCCAGTGCTGCCTGAAAAAAATGTAGAGGGGGAAAAGTAAACAGTGATAGCATATATAATATGTTTTTTTAATATATATATATATATATATATATATATATATATATATATACACACACACACACACACACACACACACATAATGGTGGTATGTATCATATGATGAAATTTTAATAATAATTATATATATATAATAATAATAATTATAAGGGCCACATATATATAAACAACTGTTTCACCATTAAAGCGGTTGCATTCAGTACATGAATGTTGTCAGTGCTGCCAGAGAGAGAAAATGTACATCAACACACCTTATTAGTCTCACATCACTAGTGTGTGTGAGATGGATAATCCGCTGGTGTCGTGCACATCAGCACAGGTGTGTGTGTTTTTCTTTTGGGGGGGGGGGTGTCAGGGTGAAGTACTCGTGTGCTGGATGTGACATCACTACTCCTGCTTTTCCCATCATGGATTTTACATTCTCGAAACATTAAGGAGCCTTTTTGGAGCTGAATGAACTTGAGTGCGAAAATAAACCTCACTTAGGGTGTGAAGAACCTGTGAGCCAAACGTCAAGTCAGCAGCGTAACTGAGACTGGGACAGTGACCTGTGCAGTTTGTTTGTTCAGATGAGTAGGAATTTGCTGCTTTCGTAGGTTTGTCGGCCTCACTGTGGGGCACATGGGCACCTTCTCCTAAAGTCAGGCAGAAACAGCAACAAGAACAAACCACCACAACCTGCCGTCATACCTGCTCTGCTGGCCAGCAGGTTCAAGCATCTCCTCCAGCAGCATCATGTCTCCCAGGTCCATCTACTGTCAGGAGCCGTGAAGGTTCTTCGTGCCAGAAGATAGGGGGTCTGAGGTTTACTACGCTTTGTGGAGTTTGGACTGGAGTTGTTTACGTCACACTGTTGCCAGTCACTTTCTGTGAGTCCTGTGACGTACACAGTAGAACAAGTAGTGCAAAGGCGTGGGGAGTCTTTAAAGAGTCTTACTTTTTTCCTCACTAAGCATATTTCCGCGCTCTTCTGTGAAGCCACGTGAAAATAGCTGCACTTCTGCTTTGTTAATAAAAACCCAGAAGGAAAAAGTGCGACTGTTTGCAGCGCAAAACACGAGCGCGACGAGAAGCGGGTGAACGTGACGTCACGTCCGTCCGACGGGCGACGTCTCAATGTCGCGTGCGCTCTGTCCTCATTGGGTCGCCGCTCCACCAGAGTCAACGCCCTCTTCGACACACGGAGTCCGGATTGGTTCGCGTTGTGCCGGGCGTCAGGAGCCAACGTGGGTTCCCGAGGTGTCCATTGGCCACATCCCAGTCCCGTCCGGCCAATCGGAAAGTAAAACCAATTTTCTGCCGCAAAACTTGTTAAGGTGGCGCGGCGGGGTTCACGTGGCGGCCGCCCGCGTTTATTGCGCAAAATTGCGTTTATTCTGCGTTGATAAAATGTGCTGCTGACGGTGTGTGAAAAGACGCACGTAGTTCTACCGCCGAAAATGAAAGAATTAAAAGCGCTCGTACAAGTAAATGTGGCCCTTTTATTTATATCCGCACAAACCAGTTTAACTTGTTTACTCATGTTTGCGGTTCCCATCCACCCAGCAGGCGGCGTGGTGGTTAGAGCAGCTGGTCTTGTCTTAACGGACGCAGGTTTGAAGCCTCCCCTGAAACACACAGAAACCACCAGGTTGAAGAACAGCTTTCCACCACAGGCTGTCAAACTCTGAGATCTCAGGCCTGACTGCTGACCACCACCATCACCACTGACCACCACCATCCCTCCTAACCATCACTGCTGACCACCACCATCACCACTGACCACCACCATCCCTCCTAACCATCACTGCTGACAACCACCATCACCACTGACCATCACCATCCCTCCTAACCATCACTGCTGACCACCACCACTGACCACCACCATCACTGCTGACAACCACCATCACCACTGACCACCACCATCACTGCTGACAACCACCATCACCACTGACCACCACCATCACTGCTGACCACCACTGACTGTTTACACATCTCCAACATATTTATAATATTGTTGCACTCACATTTATTTTTAATTTATATCTATATTATCCTTTTATTTATTTATTCTCTAAATTCTCTTTCTCCCTATTCTGCCCCCTGTGGACCCCAAGGATCTATACTTTGTCCTCCCTTCTGCACCACCACTGGTTGTTCGGCAATAAATGTTTCTCAAAATGATGAAGTATAAATGTATTAATAGTTATATGTAGTTTATCAGTCTAACTTCCTTTAGGAAATTAAAAGTTACTGTTACTGAATTAATAATGACCTCTTTTAAACATCTGCAGAAGGTTTATAAGCCTGTGGTCAGATCACTCACCTGAACTCACCTGTCCTGAGATGCATCTTCGGAGAGGAGAGGAAGATAGTGGGCGAAGGTCCTTCCTTCAAGGCTGGTTTCCACTCTCACCCCTTTCTGATTCTGATCTGTAAATATAAAAAGCTGGAATTATTACCTGTCCTTCACTGGGGATTGTGGGAAAGATGATACACAGCAAAGCTGCCCTGGAGATGAACTCAGTGCTCAGCTCAGGTATCTGCTCCCAGTAGAAGAAGGAGAAAGTGGCAGCATGCGGTGCTGCGGTTGAGGGGTTGATCTTGTGCTCCAAAGTAGGTTGTCTGTATGGTTGTCAGGGGCCACATCTGGTGGGGGTGTGCAGGTAGTCGAGACATCTACCTTCTCCAAAGACGTCTACGTCTGAAGGATGTAAAGGAAACCAAAAGTGTCGAGGAGGAGCAGAGGTTCATAACACACACAGAAGATGAGTATTTCTTACGTCTTAAACATTTCAATCCTAATGAAGTCACGTATGAAGTAAACAAGCGCCTTGAAATAAATAGTTCTTGGGACTCGTGTGCAGGCTGGACACATTGGGGGGTCAGTGGGGCAGGTTACCATGGTGAAGTATGGTCTAAAGAGATGGCTTTACACTCTTTCCTCGAGCAACTGAAGTTCTGCTCCAGCACTGAGGGACCACTGATGAGAAGACCCATGTCTGTGACTTATGACCGTTCGGACGGTCGGAAAAGTCGAGGATGAAGATCTTGGTGGTCTAAAGGTTAATGACAGTCTGAAGGTTGGATGGGGGTCTGAGTTGAGCACGGGGCAGGTGGTGTGAGAGGAGTGTGCAGTTGGGATGGAGCTGCACCTCTGGCAGTTTGCAGAGTCAATATCAGGTCCTCTTTGTCCTCCTGGCCCTGAAGGCCCCCGGCATGAGGGACCTCACTGAGGTTCACCTACAGCTATTTCCTTGGGAAAATCATTGTTGCCTTGGGCTGAATAAAATCCTCACATGAGGAATGGACCCCTGGAGGATCCTGGTCCCTCCCAGCCACAGATGAAGGACCCCCAGCATCTGCTCCACTGTACAGTGCTGCATCACAAAAGCCCTCAGCACAAACCCTGTAGGTGACACACCTAGGAGAAGAGGAGGTGTGGAGCAGACATACCAGGTGCGTGTTTCTCAGAACAGCGTTTGTGATTTTTTTCTCCAGAGCTCCACCTTAAGGGCAGCTTCCCCGGACCTCCATGTCTGTGTTGGTGTTAAGCGGCACAGTGATGAACAGTGTGGGGTTTGATGTTGGGAAGCCTGCTGGATCTCTGCATGACCTGCTGCTCTTTCCTGCTTTCCTCTCCGCAATAAAAGCCCCGCTTCCTCCTTCCCTCTTCTCTTTTGCTCCCAGGATTGGAGCCCTCAGTCCTCCTGCCGCCGTTGCTGCTGCTGTCGCCTCCTCTCATGGGCAGAAGGTGCTGGGGCTGAAGGTGGGATGTCAGACACTCGTTTGGATGCTGGAGGTTCTTGATGTTTGGATCTCACTAGGGACGGTCAGGAAAAGGTCTGGGCTGGAGGGGGAACTCACATCTTTTCCCAGCGGACTTTGATGCCATGCTCTCCTGTGGGAACCGTGACTTCGGCACGCACCATTGGGACGAGGATTAAGACCTGGGTTTTCTCAGGAGACACCAAACGCGGACGGCAAAAGAGGGGACGCACCCCCCACTGTACCTTCACTAGGCACCAGCAGACCGGGATCTCCTGCCTCTGGCCTGGGATGGGAGCAAGCAGAGCTCCGTGTTGGGAGGTGTGATACCAAACTGTCTTCATTGTGAACAGCGGCTAAGAGGTTTCTCCCGGGACCATGTACCCACACGGACGGCACCTGGTAAGTGATTTCTGGCTCTCGGAAGGAACCTCTGAACTTCTGCTGGGGGATGAAGATCAAGCAGAGGGGGAGGAAGCCCGAGTGGAGAAACACCGAATGACTGATTTATCTCACGCTTTATTATATTTGATTTTCTCGCTACTGAACCAGACTGGGCTTTAACTACCGCTATGAAAGGTACAACAGCAGTTCCCTCGGGATCCGAACTAGCAACCCTTAGGTAACCAGCTAAGTTGCTCATCAGATGCTAGATTTGCGGCTGCCATCCTGCTACGCCCGATGCTCCGCGCCCGCGAGAAAGCGGGAGTCGGGATGCGGCTCAGACTCCCGAGGGTCTTCAGCTTGCCTGGGTCAGCTGGGAACTGCTGTGTTTTGTTTGCGCTGAATGTGGGTCGCCGGCCGCTCTGCGGGGGGCGCAGCTGGAACCCGTCCCGATGGGGAAATGAACCAAACACGAGGGTCGGCACCCGAATCTGACCGACGTGGCGCTGTGTGGGGGGGGGGTCCTTTAGCGAGCAGCAGGGCGGGAAGGGAGAAGCCGCAGGAAGGAACACGTGACTGTGCTGTTACCGCGGTACATTTGCATTTCAAAGTTTTATGATTACGGTTGGAAAAAGGAAAACAGAGGAATAACAGCCCCCCAGGGAGTTTTGTGACATGAGAAGCTGTTGTATCCCAGGGAGAGACATGAGGGGCCCTGCAGTACACAGGCAAGGAACCACCCCTGCCAAACTCTTCAGGGCTGAAGGGCTTCACTGCGGATGGGCGTGTGTGTGTGTGTGTATGTGTGAGAGAGAGAGACAAGATGTTTTTCCTAAAGCGAGAAGTGGCATCTCCTTGCGCAGCGTGAACTAAGAGCTGGAACCCATGTTTGGGTGTACAAAGTGGTGGCCTGATCTCCACAGAGGTTAACCGCTCTCTGTCTTCCAATCCCAGGTCCCCCTGCACCCTGGCCAGCCTTTCAAGTTCACGGTTCTGGAGACCTTGGACCGCATCAAGGAGGAGTTCCAGTTCTTTCAGGCACAATACCACAGGTAGGTCCCGTTCCGTGTGCAGAATCGACACAGATGTGGCTGCAGCAGGATTGCAGAAAGAGAAGGTCCAGCAGTTGTGTCTGGGTCTCCATCACTGTGGGATTATCGGGGGACCACAGACGGTCAGATGTTGCTTCACCAGACCTGCTGCCACTGCTGACATGATGCTCAGCCTTTCAGAGCTTAGTGTTCTGTTCGCGTCTGCAGCCTGAAGCTGGAGTGCGAGAAACTGGCCAGCGAGAAGACAGAGATGCAGAGGCATTACATCATGGTGAGTATCATCTCCCTGGACCCCAACCTCCTCGCCCCCCCCCCCCCCCCCCCCNCCCCCCCCCCCCCCCCCCCCCCCCCCCCCCCCCCCCCCCCCCCCCCCCCCCACCCCCCCCCCCCCCCCCCCCCCCCCCGAAGTGTGTAGCACATCCAGGGACTGGAGTGGTTCCCCTGAGCACCCAGGGATGGCCATCATGGAACTGCCTTTGAAGGCTGGTTCAGAACCCAGAGCCTTGTTCAGATCTGGAGCACCATTTTCTGTTCAGGCTGTGAGCTCCCTGTGGATTTGGGGGGGGGGTGCAAGCAGGGACGTGTGAATAATGTGAAGTAACAGCAACTCCTCTCATCACAGATGGAAGCAGCTGCTATATTTAGGCCCCAGTGGCTGACAGAAGCACCGTCAGAGATTCAGCTCTTTTTACCCCTGGTCTTGTAGGCCACTTTATTAGGTACATCTGTTTTGCAGGATCCTCTTGTCTCTCCGGAACAGCAGGGATCGGGCAACAAGGCACCAGATGCGTTTCCATAGGGTTCTGTATCCGCGGTGGTGCCGCCTTTGCCATTTCTGCAGACACTTCGACATCTCGTTCATTCTGTTAACGTCACGCTCCAACTCATCCCAAAGATGCTCTACTGGCTTGAGAGGACAGACAGTACAGGCTGCTGTAGCAAAATAAGGTAAAGTTCTGTCCGTGGGACTGTGGTGCGCAAAAATCCCGCAAGGTTGATTTTGTCTGAAACGCCAGAACCAGAGCAACCGACAACGATGAGCAAGCCGTGCTCAGCATCACCTAGACCCCGCGCCTCGTCCACACAGTAACGGGACCTCCAGACCTCGTCTGTGTGTAGAAACAGCCGTGTGTACCTAATAAAGTGGCCTCCGAGCGTGTCCAAATTGGCATCCCTATTTCCTGAACGAGGGAGGCCATTTTGTTAAAACAGTTGTGTCCTGGACCGACTCCCCGACTCTGATCTCTGACCAGATCGCTCTGCCGAACTAGAGCCCTCGGTGAGTTGCCATGGGAACAGGTGACAGTGGGAGCGGTTTGGGGAATTAGCGCTTCTTTGGGAAGCCGCCGCCTCCCTCAGGTCACCTGGCACCATAACAGCCCCAAACCGTGGAGCTCAGCAAGGCGGCAGGTGGGGCAGCAGTAAAGGAACTGGACCCCCCTTACTGTCCCTGTGTACCGGGGGGGGGGGGGGGTGACATGATGCAAGGTGTGTGTTCCTGGGGCTACAAACCCACAGTCAACAAGGCCAGATCATCCTCACCTGGATCAGCTCCACAGATGAGCTCAGTCACAGAGACTCCAAGCTTAAATACAAAAACAAAGTAATAAATGTCTCCGGTTTACAGCAGCGTTGCATTTCTCCTGTTTCCTCAGTACTACGAGATGTCTTACGGACTGAACGTTGAAATACACAAACAGGTAAGAGGATCTGTCTTGAACGTTTACAAAGAGCCCACACACACTTACCTGGAGCTGCCTGCAAGCATAAAATGCTCAGGCGTGAAATCCTTCCACACTGTGATCTCCTCCACCTACGAACGCGGCTTGAAGTTCCCACCAGAGAGGAGGGTCGTGGAGACGAGAGTTTCCTCCGAAATCTCAGGTGAGATCCAGGTCGAGGTGTGGAAAACACAGCCAGGTTCGTAATGAGCAGCCAACACAACATCCTCTCAAAAAATACCTTACAACTTTACCCTGTTGGGAAGGGGGTCTGCAACCATGTACCCGTAATCCCCCTGAGACTGTGAGGCATTGTTGACACCCGGGTGGTCCTGATGGATGAAGAAAAGGCACACAGAGTCTTAGCAATGGCCTATTTGCAGGTTAGCGTTAGCATTAGCACTCCACACTGAGCGCTGCTCGTGTTGCCGCCCACAGGCTTCAAATGAACGTGAGATGAGGATCTGTCCCTTCCACCGGCCACTGGGAGCTTCTGCGTAGCTCTGCCACGCAGCACCTCTGTTTGTCGAAGTGACTCAGAGGGTTAAGCTGCTCACACCGATTTAACCTTTCATAGTCGGGGCGGTTTCTACCACGTTGCTTCGGGGTCCTTCCACTCACGCATGTGTCCTTTGTTCCAGGCGGAGATCGTGAAACGCCTTAGTGCTGTTTGTGCCCAGATCGTCCCGTTCCTGTCCCAGGAGGTGTGTGTCCACTGGGCTGCGCACTGACCCCCACCCCACACACACCCCGATAAGACATATTTAGAACGTCATACAATCTAAATTAGAACGTTTCATAAAAGCCCTTCTATGCTTTTATAGCGTGTATGTGTGTTTAGCTTGGGTACTTGTTCACTCTGTGTGTGTGTGTGTTTGACTGTTCAGCACCAGCAGCAGGTGGTCCAGGCTGTGGAGAGGGCCAAGCAGGTGACCATGGCGGAACTAAACACCATCATTGGGGTGAGTTTCCCTCCATCCCCCCAGACATGGGAGACCTAGAAGAAACATCAAAATTATTGCTGCACATTTACTCAGCCGGTACTTCAGAATGAACACACACACACACACACATACACACACACACTGTTTGCCTCCTTAATAAAGGTGAGTCAGTAATGAGACTCCAGTTGAGTGTTTTGACTAAAGGGTCAGTAGACGAGTCCCTCCAGTGATATGGAGGGTCGAGATTTCAGGTTGAGACCTAAAGCCAGGCCTCCTTTCCCTGGATTCAGCACAGTGGGGTAAAGAACCTTGTTTCTATATGCCTGCACCCCCCCCTCTACCATACACACACTTGGTTACAGCAGCAGCAGCTCCAGAACCTGTCACACCCCACCCTGGGCATCCCTGTGGTCCCCCTTCCCTCAGGGGCATCGCTGAGCAGCAGCTCCAGCATTGTGCCCCACTCCGCCACCCTGGGGGGAGCAGCGCTCCTGGACCCTGAGCCACTCAGAGGTGGGGTTACGCCCTGGGAGGGGGGGGATAGTCCACATACTTTGTGTCGTGACACAGTCCTTATGTCACTGTGGTAGTAACAGCATCACTTTCTCCCCCAACTGCCACTGCAGCCGGAACCCCCAGCAGGGTGAGTAGCCTGTGCAAGTGAGTGTGGGTAAGATGTGAGTAAAGGAACCCCAGCTGAGTGCCCCCCACCCATCAAACAGGCCTGGTTGAGTGAGAGAGAGAGAGGGAGAGAGGGAGGGAGGGAGAGGGGAAGATGGGTGGTATATGAAGGCATAGCAACAAACCATTTTTTTTGTTTTTGAATTTGAAAGGAAAGGAGAGAAGAGGGGGGAAGTGGGTAGAAATATAGAAGAAACTCCTTTCTGCATGAAGACTGTAGGGCTTTGTGTTGGGATTTGTCTCCTCTTAAATGACTTCCATCTGCAAGTGTTTCACAGGCAGCTGGGGAGCCACTCTTAAAAAGCAGTGGAGAAATGGTGATGCTGCATCAGACTGTGCTTCTTTCTGCTTGTGTGTGTGTGTGTGTGTGTGTGTGTGTGTGAGAACAACAGAGCAAGTCGGCATCATCCATGGACAGTCAGGCCATGGAGGAGCGACAGGGTCCCTCAGGGGGCTTTTCAGTCAAGGGCGCCTGCGATGTGAAGTGGAAACAGAGCGACCGCAAGGACCTGGCTGTCCCACACTACGTAAGAACTGGCACAGGTGTTCCGGTCAGGGGGTCTTCCCAGGACAATGTGGAGCCTCCTCACTTTCACAATGAAGCTGGACCTAAGGGGTCCACAGACAGCCTGGGTTATACAACCACACAACTCTGTATGTCTGACAGAAGATATGATTTCAGGCCTTGGACACAGGAAAGCTAAAACTTTGGTTTGCTGTCACCAAACTTGAAAGGAAGGTTCTGGCTTGTGACTCCAGCAGGGAGATGCTGCTATGGCAGCACCAAGTACCCATAGTCTTCATAAGGGCAGCAGGACAGAGGAGTTAATAGAGGGCAATGCAGGTGTCAGCTGAAGGGATACAAGGCCTGCAGTAGAGGCTGGGGGAGACCCTGATGTGACCTCTCTCTACTGCACAGGACAGCGAAAGAGGGAAGAGTGAAGACACCTTGGTGGTGGATGTCTCCAATGAGGTACAAGACTTCTGACTGGTTGTCTTGGCATCTGGCAACTTAACCTATCACCTGATTTTCTTTGGCAGCTATTTGTTGATGGAACAGTGTTGCTTTTTGATTTAGTCATGATTGAGGGATGAGTGGATGGATGGGAAGGAAGTTAGCTAGCCAAGTAGGGAAGTGTGCAGATAGATAGACAGATAGATAGATAGAGAGAGAGAGAGAGAGAGAGAGACCTGGTCAAGCAGTCTGGGCCTGGGTACCACCACCTCTCGTTCTCTGGATTCAGATGCCTGCATCACCAGGTGATGGACCTCATCCCCCTCCCTCACCCAGAGGCAATGAACTGGACCAAAACCTGGGCAACAGGAAGGAGCTGTGTGGGAGCCCCAGCCCCCAAGACTCATCTCCACTTAGGAGCCCTCTCACCCCTGACAAACCCAAGGAGCCACAGGTGTGCACACCTGCAAGGATCCAACAGAGGAGCTCAGTCTCCACTAGCAAGCAGGAGGAGATGGAGGTCTTCAACACATTATCTTGTGATCTCTGCTCGTTGCACTCCAAACCTGTGAAAACACCCACAAGCTAAGAAATAGGTCCTTCAGGACCAGGTTGATGAGTCTTTCGCACCTGATGGATTTTTGAGCATCATTTATTGAGGGCGTCTCATGACTATCTGTTTACTATAGTAAAGTCCAAGGCAAAGCATGACATGATATACCCATCACTCTTGTTTAGGCCCTCTAACCACCCTTCCTCTATGTCCAGCTGGAGAGATCACCCACTTCGTCCTCCAAGTCTGGCACTCCTTCACCCTCCCACAAGGATACCCTTACCCTCAGCCCCGGTTCCACCTGCTTGCGACTCGCTGTGAAGTCCTTGGCCGACCCCCTCAGTAAGCACGACCCCTTCTAGTTCCTCCAGACCAAAGTAGACGGTCTCAACTGTGTTTTTGCAGCAAGAGTTTGAACTCATGCAATGACACTGACCCAGCAGTAGTCCTAGGCAGCTTGTTCCTTTCCCTCTTCCTGCTCTCATACTTCTTTTGCTCTGTCTCTCCTTTTCACGTACTCCCCCCACCCCATACCGCTGAGAGCCATATGGGTTTTTGTTGGCTGAAGAGTTGAGAAATGAGGGGTTGCCATAGTAATCAAGCTCTGGTGGCTACAGTGATCCTGTCTGTCTCCCCCAGCCCTGCGGAGCCCGCTGTCTTCAGGCTCGTACCCTCTTCATTTTGGTGTCACCCATCCTGGGCTCACTGGGGAGCGGGGCAGCCCCAGGGACTTTGGGGGTGCACTAAACCTCTCCCCAAAGATGAGCGCAGCCACTGGTGGATTCGCACGCAGTCCCCTGGTGAATAAATCCCTTCTCTCCATTTTGCGCACGTAGATCCTTTACGTGAGTTGCACTTGTGATGTTTTTAGGGAAGCTATCAAGACGTTTACTGCGACTCTACAACTTTCTCGTACCACAGGTGACATATGACTCCCGTTCCCATGGCAGGCCTCCTGGAGGGTCTTCCTCAGTGCCCGGCGCTGCAGGCACCAAGCCGTAAGTTTGTCTTCAAGGCTCTGAAAGACATGGGCGAAGACTTATTTAGGATGTCAGAGAGGAACGTTTCAAGCCTCAGTGACTGTTGATAAGTTAATTTCCAGAAGTAGAGCTCGACCCTTCTGTTCATCTCATGAACTCAAAGTCCACATGTCTTCTTATGAATGGTTTATCTTCAAAGTCATTACAGTGCTTAGTGTTGATAATGTGAAGCTTTACCCCATCGCTGGCGACGTTCTGCAGCATCGCTTCTCGCCTGACAGGTCGTACTCTTTCTACGTGGGGGCGGATGAGCAAATGCAGCCGACATCCTTTCCCCCCGATGCCCTAGTGGCTCCAGGCGTCCCTCGCCACACCCGGCAGATCCACACCCTCAGCCACGGGGAGGTGGTGTGCGCTGTAACCATTAGCGCCTCCACCCGCCATGTGTACACCGGTGGCAAGGGCTGCGTGAAGGTGTGGGACATCAGCCAGCCTGGCAGCAAGAGCCCTGTGGCCCAGCTGGACTGTCTGGTGAGCACCGCTTCACCTTTTGCAGCAACACGGACGGGATGTAGGCACGCGTTCTCACGTAACTCTACATCAAACAGAACAGAGACAACTACATCCGATCCTGTAAGCTTCTCCCAGATGGACGGACTCTCATTGTGGGAGGCGAAGCCAGCACCCTGTCCATCTGGGACTTGGCCTCACCCAGGCCCCGCATCAAGGCCGAGCTGACATCCTCCACCCCTGCCTGTTATGCCCTGGCCATCAGTCCAGACAGCAAAGTCTGCTTCTCCTGCTGCAGTGACGGCAACATTGTGGTTTGGGACCTGCACAACCAAACATTGGTCAGGTACCAGCAGCATATAAAATTTATCAGTGAGATGGTCACAGGAGATGTAGGAATAGAATGTAGGACAGTCTCCATCCCAGACAGCCGAGGTGGTTTATTCGACAAATTCGTCTGGTCACCGCATCGCATCCTGTGCCAGGGGCCCATCTTGGTGCCCAGTGTAATTTGTACGTTTGTCTGACACCACATTCATGTGTTTTCTGGCTCCAATAGGCAGTTCCAGGGCCACACAGACGGTGCCAGCTGCATCGACATTGCCAGTGACGGGGTCAAGCTGTGGACAGGAGGTCTGGACAGCACAGTGCGCTGCTGGGACCTGAGAGAAGGACGGCAACTGCAACAGCATGATTTCAGCTCTCAGGTACGGGCTAGAACTTTGTACGTCGAGAAGGTCGGTCCTACACTCAGCTTCTGACGACCTCCTCGCACCAAGTCTTGCTCAGCTGACCTCAGATCTTCTCCATCCAGATCTTCTCTCTGAGCCACTGCCCCACAGAAGACTGGGTGGCTGTGGGGCTGGAGAGCAGCAATGTTGAGGTGATGCATGCCTCCAAACCTGACAGGTACCAGCTGCTCCTCCACGAGAGCTGTGTGCTGTCGCTGAAATTCGCCTACTGTGGTACGTGGACCACATCAGCCAAAGTACGATTCCTAAAAATGACCCTTCCATCAGATACAGGCACAGCAACAAAGTGAGCATGTGTTGCTTTTTTCAGGCAAATGGTTTATTAGTACAGGAAAGGACAACCTTCTAAATGCATGGAGGAGCCCATATGGAGCCAGCATATTCCAGGTGAGATAAATACATTTATCTGGAGAAAAATATTTTGCTCCATGTCGCTCTAATGATGCAAGAAACACGTTTCGACTGAAAACGTTCACATTTGTGAATTCTTAGGCGCTGAATGTGAATCTTAAGCTCGCCGTCTATCTCTCTCTCTCTCTTTTCCAGTCCAAGGAGTCCTCATCAGTTCTGAGCTGTGACCTGTCTCTGGATGACAGTTATATTGTCACCGGCTCAGGCGATAAGAAGGCAACGGTGTATGAGGTCATATACTGAAGCTGCCGGTGAGACTCCGCTGTCACGTTTTCCTCCCTCCTCCTCATCCAGCTACTGCAACATCAGGCCCTTGGCTTCAGCTCCGTTTGCCCGCTCGCCCATATCCTTCCTTCCACCACCCCCCCCCACTCTCAGCAGGGAGGGATGGAGAACGTAATTAATGTGGTTTCCTCATTAAGAACTTGGGTGGGCTGGAAAGAGCCCAGCGAGAACATCCTGGCCTGGTGCTGCAGGGAACCCAAATGGGAGGATGCAGAAATGAAACAGACCGTCACGTTAGCAACCTGCCCTTAGCGGGGGGTAAAAGCACCAGTATCTCAGCTGCCTCAGTCCCCTTGTCCCTGGGAGAGGCGACTGGGGAGCCTCCACCCCTTCTTCTATGGCAATGGATTGATAGAAAAGATTAAACGTGACTAATAAGGTTTTAGCTAACAGAGGAATACATTTTTCTCGACCTCAGCCTGAGCTTAGTTCACTGTCGAGATGCATCTTCTAAGTGGTGTCAGTGTACACATTTGTGCCTGACGTCAAGCTAACAAGGATAGACTTTCCTGGCTGCCTGCAACTTAAAGCCAAAATCTGAAATCCAAGACTTTGACTTTTTAGATCAGTGCTACAATAATCATAGCCGGTTCATATTTTAGCCCCAAATTATTCACCCTTCGCCCTGCATTCGTGTCCCACCTTTGTTACCGGTCCCATTCACGTGACCACAGATCATGCTCTTGTTCTGCAGCTCCCACCTGTAGTTGGGCAAATTTTGGAGTGAAAAAGACAAGAACATCCAAATATGACATTTTTGAAAACCAGTTGGTAGAAATGACTGGGCCTGAGGAATCCCAGCATGTGGACCCATTTTGCACGGAGATTATAGAACAAAAGCTGGACATCAGAACCACTGAAATATCAATTACAGGTGTGCCCCCCCCCCCCCACATATGACCGTAATGCGTCCCTGGGAAGCGGATTGTAGTCAGTCTCCTTCGTCTGACAATTATGGCGCAAACAGCTCTTTATACTCATAAATGCGAAAAATCTGGTTATATTTGGTCATAGCTCAGTAAAGAGTGCAAAATATGAGGGGGGTCTCATCCCCTTTTACAAAGTCAACAGGCCTGATCACTCAGTCATTTTGGACCTTCAAAAAAAGCTCGAGAGCATTTGACAAATTACCATTTTTCCCGGCGTGGAAGAGTTTCTCCACTGCGGAGGAGGGAACCACACGCAGACGCCGCTCGACTAACAGGACTAGTTAACGCAATGTTTGCGACGGGATAATCCGATCCTGCAGGAACTGGACTGATCCTGTCAATAAATGAGTAACTTCTCAAAGCCACGGAACCATTTCAAGCGCACTATTACGTTCGTGTAATAAATGGAAAATAAAAGCGGGACAATCTTCTATGGCATCTGTTTATTTGCTACCCCTCCGATACCCACACGGCGTACGTCCTATAAATATTACACGTCTCGAGTTCGGGAACAATTGCAGCAGCATTTGATTTTTAAGTCTTGAAGGAAAAACCTCAAACCACCGAGGTATTCAGAAACACTTTATTGTTCTCATGTTGAGCCCCCTGCAGCTACATTTTCCCAGTCCTGTTTTATTTCTTTCAGTTCTAATCAAAGTCAGAATCACTGTAACTAACACCCACAGACCCATGGGATGGAAGGTGAAGATTCTTCATCTCCATGGTGACCCTGAAGGCACCATACATCACATCAGGACTGTCCTGCTGAAGCAGGATCACTTCAGGGCCCCAGAGGCTTTGCATCAAGCCCGGAAACCCACACACTTCGGCCATTCTTTAAAAAAAGCTGCATTTTAAAATCACAGGACACATTACTTGCGACAACAGTGAGACTTAGAACCGATCTCCAGTTGGAGCGAAAGTGCAGAACCAGAGGTGGAAGGCCCTGGAGAAGAATGTAGTGCAAATGAGTCAGAGCATTTAAAAAAAACGACAAATGAAATAAAAAGAGTCTGGCAGAGCACCGCCAGAGCCAGAGACATATTCAGCCATAATTCCTACATTTAAAACACCTGAGAAGGACAAGGAAAGTGCCGGGGGCTGCAGGGGAAAGCAGACTAGGTGTCCTGGTGCACCAAGTCTTCGGGAAAGCTGGACGCTGATGCAGTCTGCAGACGTGCACCTAGCCGCACATCTGTCTCCCTCTTTCACAGCAAGAAACTTTAAAACTTTGTACCTCTGGAGGACTGTGGCTCAGTCCTTGTGAAAAGATCAGATCGCCACACGACCAGGTTGGCCTCCATTTCATCTCGTTTCCAAGAAAAAAAAAGCTCTTTTCCCCTCCGCTTTCTCTGCCACACCCTCTCAGGTCAGACACACCAGCGCGGACCTGGTTTCCAAGGTTCAAGGCCCATCCGCTCAGAAGATGACCTCGTAGACAGTGGCCAGGTTGTCACCCGAGCCCGTGACGATGATCTGGTCATCTTGAGAGACGTCGCAGGCGAATACTGAGGCCGACTCCACCGCCTGGTGCGGGAGGGTTAAACGTTACAAAAGCAGTAGATGTTTAGATGGACACCGCAAAGCAACACGAGGCAGTCGACAGATACCTGGAAAATGTTAAACCCAAAAGGGGAACGACAGATATGCACAAAGTTGTCCTTCCCTGCGCTCACAAACCATTTACCTGCGGAGAAAGATGGATCAGAGGACCTCGTGTTACTGACATGAAAGCGCAAAAGTGCAAACATACAACAGGCACGTGGTCGCCGAACGTACCGTCGTTGGAGAATTTGAGCGACAGCACGCAGCTCTCGTGGAGGTGCACCCGGTATTTGTCGGGGTCAGAGAGGTGCGTCACATCTATCCAGCTATTCTCCATGCCCACAGCCAGCCAGTCTGCAGTGGGACAGCAGCTCAGGGAGAAGATCTGGAAGGAGAAGAGAGGCTCAGATGAGCACATCGAGCAGATCCACCTAGTCCAGGAATAGAACCGAGCCTCCCAGCAGGGGAGGTTGTAGCTCCCACCCGGGAGGGGAAGTCACGCCGTTCCAGCTGCTGTCCTCCCCTCAAGTCCCAGCAGCGCACCGTGCTGTCCAGCCCCCCTGTCCACAGCGTAAGCCCGTCGCTGGCGATGTCGATGCAACTGGCCCTGTCCGCATGGCCCTGGAGCTGCCTGTGGGAGCCACACGAACATGACAGGTATCCACACGTGGGACTGGAACCCGCATTTTGTGTAGGACCACACGTGTAGTCTGGTTACCTGACCACGGTGTGGTTGTGCAGGTCCCACACGGCGATATTGCCATCGCTGCTGCAGGAGAAGCAGACCTTGCCGTCCATGCTGACCGCCAGGGCGTAACAGGAGGCGGTGGCGGACGTCAGCTCGGCTCTGAGGCGCGGCGTGGGCGAAGCCAGGTCCCAGACGCTCAGGCTGGTGCCTTCACCTCCCACCACCAGGGTGCCCTCGTCTGGGAGCAGCTTACAAGATCGGATGTAGATGTCTCTGTTCTGCACAGGTGACACAAAAACCAAACGTTAAGGGCCTGCAGGAGCTCTCGTGCTCCGCTGGTCCGCTGACGGCGGTCCCACTCACCGAACAGTTCAGCTGGGAGATGGGGTTCTTGCTGCAGGGCTGGGTGATGTCCCACACCTTCACGCAGCCCCTGCCACCAGTGTAGACCTGGTGGGATGAGGCACTGATGGCGACGGCGCACACCACGTCCCCGTGGGGGAGGATGTGGATCTGCCTGGCGTGGCGCGGGACGCCCGTGCTCACCAAGGTATCGGGAGGGAAGGAGACAGGCTGCAGTTGCTCGTCCTCCTTCACGCAGAAGGAGTAGGCCCTGCAGGACAGGGACGCCAACAAGGCAGCAATGCTGAAGACACTAAACCAGGGCACCGCGAAAGGGGGGTCAGCAGGGAACTTACGGGTTTATGGGGGCAGCTGAATACATGCAGTCGGACAGGGTCTGGGGGTGCCCATTGTGGGGGGATGACTTAAACTCAACCTGCTGGAGAACGAGGCAGTTATAAAACCCAGCTTGCCACCCTGCCCCCGCCCCCCACTCCGCACCCCTCCTCACCCCAGATTGGCTGTAAGTTACGGCAGCTCCGCTTAGCTGGGGCGAGGCCACACGCACCCCCCTACTGTGTGCCACAGGGGTGCCCGGTTCACTTTTCACTTCGCAGGGGGTCAAAGTCGCCTGGGGTGGGGTTCCCTCCGCCAGCGACTGGGGATTCACATTCGCAGCTGTGGCGGCAAAGCAGGAGCCGTCAGAACACCATACAGCCCAAAGCTCCTGTTGGGATCTGAACCTGAAGCCCCCCCCCCCCACCACACTACCTAGACAAGATGTTTATCTTCAAGTTTCGCACAACAGGCAGGTTTAGATGGTAGAAGGCGAACTAATGTGCGTCAAGACCCACATAAAACCTCTCTGTTTGTGAAGAAAATGGGTTGCAAAAGGAGGAAGCGATTTAAAGGCACATCTGGTTTCTGCACATCTGAGGCCAAATGTTCAGCACTTGTGATTTTTCTATTAAAGGGGGGGGAGGGGTTCTGTGGGCCGCATTACTGAAACGTCCCCCCGCGACCGACCCCACGCCAACGCCGTGTATTGACCGCCGCCGCAGATCCTCGTCCTTTGAAAGAGGATTTACGGCCTTTGCAGCAAAACGGTTTATCACCAGCTCCGTCTGCAGAGGGGTTTCCTGGTAATGTGTGGTGGCGGCAGCCAGAGGCCTGGAGGAGAGGTGCTCTGGACCGGAGCTGCGCTGCCCTCTGCTGGCCGGAGTGCAGCAGTTTCACTACGGAGCAGGGAGTGGCAGGCGGAGCAGCAAAGAGAAATGGTCTCAAAGGCAAAGCGGCTCACTGAGAAGGTCCTCGATTCCACCAGCGGCAGAGCAGGACGACGGGGGGGCACCGGGGCTGGGGGTGAAGGTTTCCGAAGGAACCTGGGTGTCGGACTTTGTCGAAGGGGTGCTGGACTTCTCGCTCTGCAGGAGGGAGAATATGCGCCTGTTAGTGAGCCCAGTGGACCACTCCTTCCTGGGGTCTCCATAAGTGTAAGGTTGGGGGGTGGTACCAGTGAGGTCTCCCTGTTGACAGGCGGCGTCCAGCTGCTGAGGGAGGATGCCTGGGAGGAGAGGCTGGCCTCAATGGGGCTCTCCGTGTCACAGGTGGGCACCGGACCCATGCAGTTCTTGTGGGCAGAGAGAGGGGTGTACAGGGGGGCGCGGCAGGGGGTGATGTGGGTCTGCAGCACAGTGACAGGTCAGACTCACACAAACGCAACCGCTGAGGCTGAAGATAAAACTGCACATGAATCATGTAAAAACGACCATCAAAAACAGGCCAGTAAGAGGAGTCATCCATGGCACCTGGGGGGCCGGGGGAGCGAGGACCCTATGGGGTCCTCAGGGGTGAGAGGTGAAAGAACACAAACCTCTTCCATGACCGGGTTACTGTTGCTCCGGTTGACGTTGCATCTCTTAGGAGGGGGAAGATGCAGACAGAAGGTCAGTGGGAGGTCAGTGGGAGCCCCCCCCAACCCAGGTGCTCACAAGAAACACTCACGTGATCTGCGAGGGTCTCCACCTTCGTCCTGCGCCTCTTCGTGCTGCACTGCTGCTCTGCCGGAGGACCACGGGGCCTGTTAGACACCGAACTCTGGAGTGACAGGAGACGCAAGGAGCAGAAACTCAGAAAACTGTTTCAACCAACGCACATTAATATTTATCTGATGCTTTTTCTCCAGTGGTTTACAATATTTACACCGATTTACCCTTTTATGCACCCAGGTGATTTTTACTGTATCAATACAATAAGAACCTTAATCAAGGGCACTACAGCAGGTGGCATTCAAACCCGAGTCCAAACGTGGCTTCTCCAGCCAGAGTGCCACCTGCTGGCCAAACCTATCATCCTGTATTAAAGCTAATTCATTGAGAACTATTAGGGTCTGACATACTGACCAATCCCACTGCTCTGTCTGCCGTGGAGGGCGGAGCCAGGAATCGTTCGAGCAGCAAGACAAAAGCACAAAACAACATGAATGTCAGCAGTAGAGGCCTCTCTCACTCTCTCTCTCACACACACACACACACACACACACACACACACACACACACACACACACACACCTCAATAAGCACAACTTAAAAAAGCAGCGTCCCAGAATGCTCCACTCCTACCTCTGCGCTGATCTACGTGGGTGGTGAAACTGCGGGCCTCACTGATTATGGGGGGCTGGTACCCGGGCAGGTGTGGCAGGCTAAGGTGAGGCTGGGTCGGCAGAAGCAGGTTCATCTGCAGGCAGGAAGTGCAGCAAACAGCAAATCATCAGGACCTGGGACACACGGTGCCTGGGGGGGCGGGGGATTATGTACAAGTTGGGTGAGGAGGGCAGCTCACGTACCCCGAGGCTCGCAGTCATGTCTGCTGGCGAAAAGTGCTTGGCTCGCTCTATAGACACAATCATATGCTGCTGATGCTGAGGAGCAAACCAGAGCAGAGAATGAGAGGACCGACCACTTGGGAGGCAAGTGGGATTGAACCAACACACACACACACACACACACACACAGCATACACACCTCTCTCGGCAGGTAGGGGACCATCTGGGCACACAGTCTGTTCAGCCGCTTGCTGATCTCTGTCTGGAAAGAGGGCAGGGGAGGATTGCCTTGAGCAGGACTGTGTCTCTCTCACACACACACACACACACACACACACAGCGTGGGAGGCCACAGGTTGAAATCCCTCACAAATGATGAATGAACACCCCCCCCTTCACCCTCCCACCCCTGGGACACACAATGATTTCTTGTTAGCGCTCGGCAACCACCAAATTACATGTGGAGGAGCACGAGGGGGTGGGGAGAGGCACCCTGGGAATACATCACATTTAATGAGAGCAGGAGGGCGGCGAGGGGAGCGAGGCAAAACCACAGCGAGGCCTTGGCCTGTTTTTTCCCCCTCCCCCCACCAAGTTACTCCACAGTGCCCCCTGGTGGCAGGAGGAGAGCGGGCCGCTTACAGGGGGAGGGGCCAAAATCCACGAGCAGCGCACTGTCCTCACCTGCTTATGCACCTCCAGGTTGAGGCTGTAGGCCATCTGGTACAACTGCAACGGAGCGAGAAGAGGAGCCGTTAGGTGACACAGGAGAGCACAGTACATCTGGAAGGAGAAGTCGTCGCCCACGGAAATGTCCAGAATCCTTTACCCATCAACCCACCTTCCCCCGCCCCCATTTATCCCTTCAGCAGATGCTTTTTGCCAAAAACGTACATACAACTCGGTAAACCGAGCATTTTGTCAGCAAACAGGCCAAGTACAGTCACTTAGTTCAGTACCACCGTTACCAGGGTAAATCACACCAGTAGCTGTTGCCAGGGAGAACTTTTTTCAACAAAGAGACAAAAGAGTAAAAGTTTTTGAATCAAAGGCAATTGGAAGAGAAGTGGACCCAAAAGAGACGTGTTTTCAGATCCTCACATTTTAAGAGGGAAATCATGCCAAAAAATGCCGGTTCACACACACACCGTGTTGACCCCCCACTACCACGCTGCTCCCACAGCCAAGGGCTTTATTCTCTTCTCCAGGCACGACTGCACGGTTGCTAGGTGACTTTTGAACTCGTGGGTTACCATTCGCCAAGGACAGGTACGTGGCAAGCAGATGCCTCGGAAACCACGGGAACCGGTGGCTGTGGCTACAGGCGTCTCACCACAGACCCAAAGCGTTCTGACCCTGCCCGCCAGGACGGGAAGGGCCACAAAGCCCCAGTCCGCTGGCGGTCCAGCGCGTGGGGTTTAATAGTTGAGGAGAGGAGATGCTGGGAAGATGAAGGGGGTGTTGGGTGGAGCTTGTGGAGACTCACCATCACATCGTGTGCCTGGATGTCACACTTGTCCCTCTGCAGCTTCTCAACCTGCACCTTCAGACTGCAGGGGGGCAAAGGCATCTGTGAGATGGAGAACCAAAAGCTCCCTGGCCTGAGCCAGAGAAGAAGCAGCTCGCTCTCTCTCACAAACACACACACACACACACCTGAAGTTGAATGATTAAATTGCAGTGCTGCTACACATAATAATGACATTTTCTCTCCCATCAGCATTCTGGGAGACCCCCGAAATAGACCCATTTATCATGGAGAGTCAAACATTGCCGAGTGGCTGGATTGGGGGTGTTCATAAAATCTTCTACACAATTCCTTTAAAATACAATTTTACCCACTCGGGTCCCCGGTGGAGGACTTCTGACAAGCCAGTGAAATCACAGTTCATCTGCGCATGACTGGATTTCGGGTGACCAGATACTGGAGTGACACGGCAATCCAGCACATCACCCTTTTTTTGTGTGTGTGTGTGTGTGTGTGTGTGTGTGTGTGTGTGTGTGTATGTACACACACTTTCCATTTTTTACAGTTTGTAAAACAATTATCCATATTTGACACGATTCATTGTTATAAATGCTATTTTCTCATCGACCTTATTCAACTGCTACATAAATACTTTGTCACGCTGTGTGTTTTTAAAAATATTTTACACATAACATCACAACAATGTCGAATGATTATTTTAAAAAAAAACATCAATTATAAACTGGAACAACTGGTTGATCGTATGACTGGTCACCCCCCTCCCCACTAGTCTGGTTATGCAGGGATGACCAGTTTGACGTTTGCTCCTTTCAACCGACGCCTTTTGGGCGCATTTAAACCTGCCGAGAGGCACCTCAAGGTGAGCAGAACCCCCCCCCCAACAGAGTTAGCCGCTCGACTGTCGTGTGTGAGGACAGCGGAGAAGCAGGAAGCTGGACGCGCAGGTGTGAACAAACGGTGACGTCGGGGGCAGAAGGATGGAGCCGACAGGACCTGGTTACACCTTTATATAAACAGACAGTCATCTCAACATCTCTACGGCTCAGTCTGTCTGTTCTTTATGCTCCAGTTTGTTTTTGTGAAATTGGAACACAGGTACAGTACTGTGCAAAAGTACAAAAGAAAAACACTATAAAGTGAGGATGGTTCCAAAAATAACACCATGAATACTTATTAATCAATAAACCTTCTAAAAAGTGCAGTAGACAAAAAAACCTCAGTCAGATCAATATTTGGTGGGACCACCCTTTGCCTTTAAAACACCATCAATTCTCTTATGCAAACTTGCATGCAGTTTAAGGTGGAGGTCGGTAGGTTCTTCCAAACATTTTGAGGAACTGGCCACAGTTCTTCTGCACACTTTGACTGTCTCTCCACGTCCTCCCAGACTGACTGGATCATGTTGAGATCAGGGCTCTGTGGGGACCAGACCATCTGTTGCAGGATCCCTTCTTTTTGCTCAACATAGTTCTGTATGAGTGAGATTGGGTGTTTGAGGTCATTCTAAGGCTGCACAATGAATTTGGGACCAATGATGGTAGATAGATAAGAATCTACCTGCACTTCTCAACAGACATTGAAGTTGCAGCCTAAGACTTTTGCACAGTACTATACTTCTCACCTTAAGTGAGGCTTTCGCACCACCAAGGTCATTAACTCCCGAAAGGCCACTTGCTATCTTGAAAATTTTAAATCCAACAAGGCCTGATGAAGCAGGAACAGTGACCCCCCTCTGCTGGACTCTAACCAGTGGGTCACTGTAGGGGGGGGGGGGGGGTCTGAAAG
>UFQX01000652.1:216530-295490 GCA_900497675.1 Arapaima gigas
GGGGGCCTCAAGCGGGGGGGGAGGGGGGGGGGGGGGGGGGGTCTGACAGCCCTGACAGTACCACCACTACACCACCCGGTCAACTCAGCCAGGTAAAGTGACACAGTCTGAAGCCATGTGATAAAAGCAAAACCAACACCAGCAGGGAGGCCACAGCACAGTATACCTTGAAGGACCAGGCTTGAAACCCACCTCCTGCTGTAGAAGCCTTGAACAAGCTGCTCACCCTGAGCTGATACAGCAAAAATTACCCAACCAGTAAAGCAGTGTAAGGAGGATGGTGGTCAAACCTTAGAGTGTAAAAGAAACATCGCACTGGAGAATAAATAAAACAGCACCAGACTGTCCAGCACCTCTGAAGAAGCAGAGCAGTTTCCACAAGTCCTCAGTATGTTACAGGTCGGTGCAAAGGAGCTGGTACCCTTAACACTGACCCTGGATCAGTTTCATTGATGGTTGTAGACAAAGTGAGGTGGTCCGTCTGATCTGGAATTGGTGGTTAGACTAGAACAACAGCCTGAGCTCAGCACTTCGCGGCTAATGGTCTTACCTGGGGGGAGGGAGGGGGGGTCCCTGTACTGGGGGAGACCACATCTGAGTCAAACTGTTGGAATCTGAGGCTTTATTTTCACCTTTTCTCGACCCCCCCCCCCCCCCCCCCCCCCCCCCCCCCCCCCCCCCCCCCCCCCCCCCCCCCCCCCCCCCCCCCCCCCCCCCCCCCCCCCCCCCCNCCCCCCCCCCCCCCCCCCCCCAATCCCCTGTGAAATGCCTCCCGGTGGCGGTTAGCCACACAGGCCACAAAGGATCTGGGAAAGCACCAGTGGGCCCAAGTCGGGAGAGGGGGGAGCAGAAGCTCGGCGTGTTTATACTTCCATCTCACTTTGACGGAGGCCAACAATAGAGGCACCGGGGAGGGATCTGCAGCTCCTCATGGAGCCCGTGTGAAGACACGCCAGGAAGATCAGCCAGGGCTCTCAGAGTCTTATGAAGAGGCCTGGCTGCACTCTGATAGTCCTCATCTGGAGAGTGTGTGTGTGTGTGTGTGTGTGTGTGTGTGTGTGTGTGTGTGTGTGTGTGTGTGTGTGAGAAAGNGAGAGTGTGTGTGTGTGTGTGTGTGTGTGTGTGTGTGTGTGTGTGTGTGTGTGAGAAAGAATAAAAGTGGAGCTGAGAGGAAACAGGCAATAGGCAGTGGACTTTTGTGCCACCACATCGATAGGAAAACCAAGCAGAGAGACGATCACATTTCGCTTCTCCTTCAAGGGGAACGGAACCACAGCTCAGGTGAGAGTGGGTGGCAACATCTGAAGACGCAGCACATTCCACCCATCCTCCCTACCTGTGGTTCTGTGCTTGCAGCTGCTGACACTCATCCTTGATGCGTTCCAGAAGCTCGGTCAGGGTGAGCTTCGGCAACTGAGATGGTCTGGAAGAAGCTGGCACCGAAGAAGTGGTTCTCGAAGAGGACTGGGTAATTGGCACCAGAGGGGGCTGCGGAGGGGAAGAGGAATTTGTATATGTTGGTGGAGGAGAGGATGGAGACATGGCAGAGTGGGGTCAGCAGGTCCTTCTGCAGACATTTCAATATTGTACTTTCCGCTACGCTTTTTCTCTCACTCACACTCCACCCCCAAGTTATTATAATAGGACAGTGGCACCAACATCTCCTCCTCCACTTTCCCATGCCCACCACCTCAAAGGATCTGCAGTCCTGGACCTTCTTGCTCATTACTCCTCACAAGTAGCAGCGATCCTCAGACAGGCTGTTAAGGGCGCAGAACATTTAACAGCCTCTCAGCCAAATCATCGGGGGATCTTTCCTGGGGGTGATAGACGTGCATCTTGACACCAAGAGAAAAAACCTCCAAGAGGGATCAGAAAACATCTTCAAACGACTACAACTGCTGTTGTAGGTTACAGTCCTGCTCCCTGTGAGAGGACTCAACAATCACAGCTGCCCAGAACCAACAACTGGAGAAATGGAAAGAGAAGGTGTTGTTCCTCAGATTGCTCCAGGGAAGNGGGTGATAGACGTGCATCTTGACACCAAGAGAAAAAACCTCCAAGAGGGATCAGAAAACATCTTCAAACGACTACAACTGCTGCTGTAGGTTACAGTCCTGCTCCCTGTGAGAGGACTCAATCACAGCTGCCCAGAACCAACAACTGGAGAAATGGAAAGAGAAGGTGTTGTTCCTCAGATTGCTCCAGGGAAGCAGGAGGCCTATAATCACACCACATGACAGCTACCGGTGGAAACCACAGTTTTGGTCACAGGGCAGAGGGTGTAGGCCAGATGAAGGAGGAGGTCCTCAACATTGGATAGCTTACGCTCTAGACCCCTCCACATGAGGCCCCAACACCATGTCACACCTGTAAGCACTGGACTCAAAGGTGGTGGTCTGGTGTTGGGTTGTATTACTGTTGGGCCACCTAAGACCCCACGCACCTGCCAGTCCATGCTCACCACCCTGCTTCAAACCAGCAGTATCTCAACAAACACAAAGGAGCACAAGCTCATCGATAATGTTGAGCCCTGGAGCAGTTTGGGATGTTTGAACAGACTCACCGGACCTCGTCTTGGGGGGAACATCATTAGATCCCTGTGATGTTCTTCCTTCCCCTCAGCAATACTGGAATAAAGAGAGGAGTCAGTTACACAGTTTGCTGTCTCCTTTGAAACTTTCGCCAGTTTCTCACCACTCAACTGGTGATCCACATTCAACTCCATCATCTGAAACAAGCACCACATAACCACAAATCCTAAATGATGTAAAAACAACTGGGTTTGGACCACCACTCGTTTCCCACGAAACCATCTCAGACAAGCAGAGGAGACCTGGAGGAGCAGAGAGAAAATGCCAGAAGAAAGGAGCTGAAGGTAATCTACTGGGCTTGGATGACCACCAACCAGCGCTGAGTGACACACCCTGTTGGTTGCAATCCTCCACTGTGTCTCCCCACAGTCCTTCCCTCAGACCTCCACCTTCAACAGAAGAACCCGCCAAGTGACCCGGTCCGAACCGGCTCGTGCGTCTCCCCGCAGGTCTCTTTGAAAACTCAGGATCCATCTGATTGGTCCGAGGACCCAATTGACCCCAGTTGACCAGGTCAACCCAATTTTGAATCACCATCGGAGAAAAACACACCAGTGAGCAGCTCCGTCGTCAATAAACACAGAAACACGCAAAGAAACACGAGTGGGTGTTTAACTCGAAAAATCGGTAAATTCCGGTGAAACACGGGCGCCAGTGAAACGCGGAGCTCGTTCGCCCTCGTTTTCCACCCCGGGACGCGGGGAAAACCGGGGGAAGGAGCGGGGAAATTGGGGAAATGGGGCGGAATGGATCGTCGAACGGAACCGCCACGTGGGGGGCCCCCCCCCCGAGGAAAGGGAAGGGTCGGGAGCGCAGCGCGGCCAGCCAATGAGCGGGCCGCTGGTGCCGTCGCCCACGTGGGTCGCCGCTGCCGCGCTCTCATTGGCCAGAGCACGAGCGAGCTGTCGATCAAACTGAGCGCACGTTTAACCCTTTGGGAGCCGGAGCCCATGAGATGAAACTGGGGGGGGGTGACTTCTTTCCCAATTTATACGAATAAAGCTATTTGTGGAGGTGTTCGGCTGTGTAATCGACCCTGACTGCGATAACTGAGAAGGACTGAACTCTATTTCACTTACAGACACCTACAATTTAACCACAGCCCACACCCACAGTCCATCTTCCCCCGAAGAACCACTTACTATATTCACCCTCCTGTTTTATTCATACCCAGTTACCTGCGCTTGCGTGGTGTTGCCCCGTCAGAAAGAGGCAGTGTGGAAAAGAAAAATGATCCACGTTATATATCACCAAACTGTTTTACCATTAAAGTGGTTGCATTTAGTGCGTCAGTAACATGCAGATGCGGCTGAGAGTGACAGTCCAGTGGGAAGACGGAAAGGCAAAAAGTGATAAAAAAGAACATCTCTCACATCACTACTGTATGCAGCACTGTGTGTCATATATCGTTTCTTTTTCATTTTAACATAACTGTGTGCAGAAAGTGGAAACGGAACGTCACACAGTTTTCGGACAGAGTTCTGAGTTGACCATTCAGTCCACGTTCCGCTGTGGGCGATGGCTGAAAGAACGAGATGAGGTTTCTACACCGGATTGCTGGGCTGACCCCGTGTGACAGAGCGAGAAGCTCGGTGATCCAGGAGAGCCTCGGAGTAGAGCTGCTGCGCCTCTGGATCGAGAGGGGCCCCTCGGGATCTCTACCAGACACGTCCTACTGGGTGAAGACCCAGGACACACTGGACAGATCACATGTGTCAGCTGCCCTGGGGTCCAGGCGTTCTTGAGGGCCCCCAGGAGGAGCTGGTGACATGGCAGGGAAACAGCAGGGTGTGGGCCGCCTTCTCAGCTGCTCCACCGCGACCCTCACCAGGACAAGCTGGATGGAGAAACAAATTGAAATGGCGTACAGATTTTACATTTCTAATTTGTACAGCTGTGACAACTCCTGGCTCCTGCTGGGCACCTGGATGATGATGGTATTTTTCCACCGCCGAACCACAACCTCCACCCTTCTCTGTTGTGAAAAACAACAACAAAAAAGAAACCGTCCGACAGAACGTGTGGCGCATATTTTCTTCGATTTCCTGACCGTCATCAGAGCTCCTCCTTCCACCTGTGCTTCATCCCCCACAAAAAATAAATCCCCTGTCAGTCCTCAGCAGGACCACGAGGGGGGCGGAAGGTGTGTTTAGCAGCTCAAATAAGAAACACTCCCAACATCACACTGCCTTCTCATTCAGACCCAAAAACAAACATGTTATTTACACAGGATTCCTGCAGCTTGTTCTGTGCTGCCAGACTCAAGTCTCCACGAGCAGCCTGGGTGACAAGGAACCCCGGCCAGAAGTCACCAAGACCCCATTCTGAACTGAGGGGGGTTTGGTCTGACGGGCCAAAAATATTCCACATATTCCTCCATTTGTCCCACTTTTCAACCAAAAACACTTTATTTCCACATACAGCCAAGCATCACGTGTTAAACACACAGGAGTCTGATCGTGACTTTGCCATAAAGGCTCAGCCTTTGCTAATATATTACAATTAATCTGTTCCTCATACATCATTTTATATTTTTGCTCCAAAAAGGTGACCTAGATGATTCCAGATTCAGTGGTTGGCACGGGGGGGGGGGGGGGGNCATGGGGATTGCAGCAGGGTGGTGGGGGGGGGGGGGGGGGGGGGGGGGGGGCAGTGTTCATGTATAATGGAAAATAATTTCCAGGAAAATCAAAAGGATCTCCCATAGACAGGGAGCTATTAGCGCCGCAGAGACGGAGCTCCTAGAGGAGAAGTCATAATGAAGCGGCGCGGTGCAGGAAAAGGCTCTCTGCGGCGCAGGAAATCACAGCCTGCCCGGGGTGCGGGAAGGTGGTAATTCACCACGGCGGGAACGCGGGAGCGGAGGCTGGAAGAGGACAGACAGACCCTCACAGATAGGAGGTGGAGAAAAGACTGTTATTAGGAGGAGAGAGAAACAGGAGGGCAGACAGAACTTTCTTCATTTCCATTTGCTTTACTCCCCCCCTCATTAAAGAAATGTGGTCGGTCTGGAATTCATCCCCGTTTCTTCATTTTCACTGATGTTCACCACTCGTTCGAGTTTTCAGACTTCAGACTCATTCCATTTTCTTTACACACACACACACACACACACATACACAAGCAGGGCTGAAAAATCAATATTAATGGGAAATATTCACAGTTGGTTTTCATACAGCCAGAAAGCATATGTTACATTTTCTACACCGCCTGACATCCCACCCAGGGTGTGGTTTCACAGGTTAGCACCCACAATTCTGGAATAGGCCCCAGACCACTGTGACCTTCACCAGGATTCATCAGGTAACAGCAAGATGGAAAATGCACTAAATCCCTTCTTTCCGTGGAAACGCTTCGAAATGTCTTTCATTTTTTCAAACCTCTTTCTCTAACAGCAGCAGGGATCAGGAGGGAAAGGGAGGCAAAGGAGGAAAGATGAGTGAAGGAAAGGGGAGGGGTGGGACAGGGGGACCTGACTGATCGCCCTTATGATCAGCTATTGATAAGGCCAGATTTCACCGGAGCACACAGCTGTCATCCATCCATCCATCCATCCAGCCATCCAGTAGTCCTAACCGCTCTGTCCCACTCAGGGTCATGGGCTGGAGCCCCGCTACCATCAGACACCTGATGGTCCTCCCAGAATGCATTGATTTATCTTAAGAATTGAGGCCACACAGGTGTTGTAAGTGCAGCCAAAAGCCCCACACAGGGGTTGATGGGCTGATGGTGTCTCATGTTCTGGGGCTGTTATGAGGTTGTCACCTTGAGCACCTGCTCTGACCACAGAGGTATTAAAAAAGGAAGCAAGATGCAGGAGTGACACTGAAAGAGGGGGGAGGGGAAAGGAATCTCCAAAGGTGAGTCGCTGCACAAGGTGTGAGGCCCGCCTCTTTCACTTCCACTTGGCCCCTAAGGAGGGTGATTGATGATCTGTCCGTCAGGACGAGACCACCATTCGCTTTTTCCAGTAGCGACCCCACCTCTGGCAGCCCCTCGAACCCTCACTGTAGGCCATTCCTTCTTCGCTCACATCCAGAGGACTGACAGGAACCAGCATCCAGTGACAGGGTTCTGACCCCCCCCAGAAAAAAAAAACCTGTGACCTTCTCTCATTTGTCTGCCTCCCCCGGGATGTGACACACATGTCAAACCCCCTCACACACGCAGATCAATTATACACCTGCAGTCCCCGCCCACACCACAGGGGGGTCCGTTCTCATCAGGGGGCCAGTTAGTGTTTCTGACGTCTGCTTTCTTTGGGTAGAAGTTTTACATAATTTCATCCAACATGCGACATAAAAAGAAGAAGGAATAAGAGCAACGACAGATCACAGGGGGACCGTCGGTTCACGCACAACCTCCTCAGTGGAGAACACCAGTGGATTTAAAAGGTCCCACGTGCATTTCAGTGGCTCCTGACCCCATGTCCAGGTGGGCATCCGCAGGTAGGACACGATCGTCAGTTGTTAAATATTAAGTTTATGCCGGACGCAGCCTGGTTGCCATGAGGGCAGAGAAATGAACAGCTGCCTTGTTTATTGACGTGCTGAAGACTGTGGATCGAAGGACGCTTTGAAAATCGCCACCACCACCCCCCCCCCTCCCGTGGACTCTGGAAACGGCGTCATTGATCACCGCACAGATCGGAAGTATTGATCAATTTCTACTATGATGGCATTACAGATTAAGCCAAGGTTGCGTGCATAACTACTTCAAAAAATCGATTTATGGACCCTTCCCTGTGGCTCCCGAGCTCCACCCAGTGGCCACTGCGAGAAGTGCTTGTCGTTCAAATATTTCGCGCCGCAGATGGATGTTCGTTTGTTTATCGATGTTCATTTCAGTGAAGATGTTGCACGTGATCGCGCGAATAATATCGGGGGGGAACAACTGGGAAAAAACGGAAAGGGTTGAAAGTATAAGCCAACTATTAACAAGCGCAGCTAAAGCGGCTATTTCCGAAAGCTCGTGACGTCCAAACAAAACAAAACAAAATGTCATATTTCCGTGTGGATTCGCGCACGAAGACATATTTATTGTCAACGGTTTGCGAGACGCGACTCCGGTCACGCGGTGAAGGGGCGGAGCGGCGCGCCTCCCCACGGCGCGGTTCTGTGGTGTAATGGTCAGCACTCTGGACTTTGAATCCAGCGATCCGAGTTCAAATCTCGGCAGAACCTGCAACCTTTTGGGAGCAACGATTCGCGGCGAAAAACGGGGTGAAAACACGCCGCGACGCGGGGGGGGACGGCGAGGCACGCGCCACGGCGAACTCGATTTGTTGGCCGCCCGTTTCTCCGGCGCGAGGGGGCGGTGCGTCACTCGCGCGCCCTCGCGCAAAGAAACTCAGCGGAGAAGCAAACATAACAAGTGGAGTCAAATATTTACACCATTTTAAGTATAAAAAAATTTTTAATTTAAAAAAGCAGGCGAAAAACAAACTAAGATGTCAGGGTTTACAGTTTTGTTTAAGAGGAACCGTCTAGTTCGGACATTTTGACTGTGCCTCCAGTGCAGCTTTTTTAACAAGGTAATATTGGGTTTAGCATTTTTCTTTGTGAATATGGGATTCAGCAAAAAAATCATACATATGTGTATTAAGGCGTGTGTATATTTATTTTTATTTAAACACAAGGAAAACATTTTCATCTGTGAAACTGGCTTTAACCTTCAAATGTCAGTATATTAAATTTTCCACAGCAGCCCAGAACAGTTTACTGTAAATACAGTCAGACTAGATGTGGTGTTTTCTTGCTCTGCTTCACAAAACACATGTTAATTATCTATATCCCCCTTAAACTTGGATAATGTTTGCTTTGTTGGACATATTAGATGTGTAATTTTAACACTGGCACGCGTCGCAGTACATTTCACATCTAGAAACGTTGCTCTTTTCCACTTTCTTCGCTTCCGCCTGGTGTGATAACATTGTTGTGACACACGATGAAGTGCAGAAAAACACGCTGGAGAACAATGAGCGGCAGTCTGGCAGCGAGTGATACGACAGACAATGAGCCCCTCTTGGCCCCCGCTGGGCTTCTGGTTTCTCAGGCCTGGAGGCTGCGGGATCACTCGCATCCAGCCGGTCCCTTTTCCACTCCTGAGGCCACGGACCCCTGCTGGTGGCCCCGCCGGCCTCATACCCAGAACCTCACAGCCTGCTGATGACAGACACACACCCCTCCAGGGCGCACGGCCCCCACCGAAGGAGCCCCCGCCACTCAGCCCTTCTGCCACGTAGGAGCGACCGGTTTGGACCACCATCCCGCTGAAGGAGGATCTCACGGCGATGGGGCGCCGCACTTGCTGTTAATTTAAACACGCGTGTGAGTGGAATGTAAATAAATTTCTCCTGCCAGAGAGACGGAGGCGGCACTCTCTGGGTCACAGACGCTCGTGTGTGAACATCAGCAGCTCTACCAAGACACACCCTCACGTGCCTTCACACCCTGACTCGACTCCAGACCTGGAAGAAATGTCACGACCCCCAAAAAAAGACAAAGTTAAAACAAAATTAAACCTTGACGGAGACGTGTCAGCAGAGCTCCTACCGTCACCACGGACCCATCTCACCCTTCTCGCTCGCTCCAGCCCGCCCGGAAGACACCGTCGACACCACCAGACTCAGGAACAGGGTCTGGACAACACAGGGCCTGGTCACCACCACCGAACGCTGACTGTTGGCTCTAATCCTATTTTCTTATTTATCTCATATCTCATCGCCATCTTTTTGTTTGTTTATTTACCCGTGTTGCCGATATATTGTCCATTACTATTGTGCAAACTTTTCATCTCCGGGAGAAATTACAGCACAGAACGACAATAAAGTAAACCTTGTATGTTTCTTTCTCAGTGTTGTACACAAACACACTAATATACAGTAAATACACACACACACACACACACACACACACACACACACACACACACACATTACATATGCTAAAAATACATGCTATATGGGTGTGTGTGTGTATATATATATAAATATATATACACAGACGTCTATGTAAAATATATTTTACATACACATTTAGATGCAAATACATAAATAAAGCACATATTTATATGCAGTATGTGTGAATGTGTTGTGTGTGACAACATTTTTCTCATCTTTGACTTTGTAGCGTTTGTACAACAATAAGTTGTGTTGTTTATATACGTGTAGAATTATTTATGGTGTGGAACATGAGGCTGTAGCTTTCAGGGGGTAACGGTTGAGTTCTGTCACAGCTTTCGGGTGATGACCTTTGCCCCGGCAACCCCCATTAAACAGGCCTGCAGCAGTGAGGGGGTGGACAGCAACATACATACACTTACACACACACACACACACACACACACACACACACACACAGAGTGAAAGCCCCAGTGGGAAGGTGTATGGCGTGAAAACCAGGCCCGACTGTGGTCACGAGTCACCACAGAGCTCCCGTTCTGGCCACTGCGGTTGTGGGCACAACGCTCCTCCTGCAGGCTGCTGGGGGTGGGGCCATCCACAACGCCCCAATGATTCACTGAGCTTTTTAGAGCCCCACCCCACCCGACACCTCCCTCTCGTTCGGCGTGGCCGTCTCCCGTCCTTCGGCCACAGCGGTGTCTCCCCACAAACCCACGCAGCATGTTGACCACGGTGGCAGTCAGCCCTGGACGCTTACATCTGGAATCTCACCCGCGCAGCCAGCTAAGATCAGACCACAGACCACGCCGCAGACAGCCCGGGCCCTCGGTGACCGACCCACAATGAGGGGGAAGTCTGCAGGTTTGCAGGTTGGGTCACAGATACCGAGCAGGAGGAGCCACCCAGGTTGGAATGGTGTCTTCTTGTGGAGCACAGAGCCCGGTGGCACCCGGATCAGGGCCGACAGGAAGAACTGGAAATGGACTAAAACACACAGCTATTTCAGCAGTAGGGCGTCTCCACAACTAAGAATAGGAGGCATCCCAACCGAGCCACCACCGGGCAGGGCCTGCAGATCAAAGCTTTTCCTGGTGTGCGGGAGATGCAAAGGGCGAGATAAGGAGCAAATTTATTGCCTTGGGAGCAACCTGGCTGACCACCCGCCTTCTGATCCACGTGAAGACAGGTGTTGAAAGGGGAAGATCAACATGCAAAAAAACGGCAGCGAAATTGAGCAAATCTTGATGCCCAACACACTGCATTTGTCTGTCACACTTCTCTGTCCAGCCACGACAGTCCTGTGGCTGTAGTTTCCAGTTTGGTTACTCTGCCCTGCCGCCTCTTAACCTTCTCGTGGTGCCACCACCCAAAGATTGGTGGCACGAATCACTCACACATACACAGTGAGAGGGTATCAGATAAACTTTATGGATATGATGCTGTTACACTCATTCTAACCAACAGCAACAGGACAGCATGATAAGATAGGAACATATTGATAAATACATGAACTTATATCGTGATAAGTGGCTTATATGACCAAAAGCTTCAGATGAACCTCCAAGTTGCCAGTCCACCTTAGAGCTCACCACCCAGGCTCAGGAATGGCCCCCTTTGGTGCTACTGGAGACGCTGAGATCATCTTGCCCGTCCACCTCCAACACATTTGAGCTGAAGGTTCACCACTTCTTTCAGAGGCACATTGGTTTGTTCCCATCTAGACATCCTCCAGCCCACTGCCCCGGCAGGATGAAGGAAGCGCTCCCTCTGAGGCTCAAGCCCACTTCTGGAACATCTTTGAAAGCCCAGTCCAGTTGGCATCCTGTAGCACGACTGTGGTCACAGTCCAGAAGAAACAGTGTTCACAGATCCGTTCTTTGTTCAAGCAAACCCCAGAAGAACTCCAGAAAACACCTCAACCTCAGCGGTTCGGGCCAAAGCGACTTTGTCCTCCGTCAGCAGTGCTGTTGTCCTCTGTCATCACGTGTGTGCTGTGTAAACAATACACATTGTGTGTGGAGGACAAGCAGTTGAGGAGCGACCAGGACACAGATATGACCGGTTCCTCAGCGAACGCGCCACCTGCTGGACGCGTTTGAAATGATGCGCTGAAACACAGTTTGGTTCCAATAAAACCCATTGGCTAAGAGCTCTGAGAGGGAAAACGTTGAAAATAAATGATTGTTTGAACAGTGTGAAACTGGGGACAACCGGCAGGGTCCTCATCAGCCACCCAGTGGGAGACAAGTGGACGTCCACAGATGCTTCAGCTAGTCCTGCATTTCATCTCCCAGCAGCACTGTTCAGCATCCAACACACACACACACACACACACACACACACACACACACACACACACACACACACACACACACCACTTGGCCGTCAACTCAAAAGCTGCTCTTAGCACTGGAACCTCTGTCCATCGTGGCACTCAGGGCGCTCAGTCAGAAGGATCATCGCCATTTGAAAATTTACGTAATTATTTCCATTACTATGCTGAGAAGAATAAAAGCCCTTCTTTGGCAACGCAGCAGATTTGTCCACAGATCGGTGGCCTTTTGTTCCTCACGTCACTTAGTTAAAACAAAGGAAAGGAAACAGCTCTAAGGTATTTACATAAACTGGATACAAGTGTGTATACAAAACTTTGCTGAGCTTTGAGACCTTCCAACTGCTTTCCCTACCGGGGTTCCAGAGCACAGCGCCCCCATCTGCCTGTCAGACCAACATCTCATCTTCCTGCACTTGAAGTGATGGGGGGGGGAAAAAAGAAAACATGAAAAATAAAACTGGTCACAAGAAGAAAATAATATAAATCAGCAAGAGTGATGCTGGCCCGCCTGAAAGGGGCGCCGTTCTGGAAACCCGGTATCAGTTTTACACCACATGCCTCCTGTTCGCACTGCGTCTCCTCACAACTCAACTCAAATTACCTAACTTTAACAAAACGAACATACAACATTTAATCATTTTATAAAGCCACAATTAAAAATGTATATCTGTATAAAATTCTGTGAAAAATTCACACAGGAATGTTGTCGGGCAGGGGTGGCAGTAGTTGGGAGACGTCGGCATCGGGGACAACAATTGGTGGAGGGAGTTCGGTCCGAAGTGGGGAAACAGGTGGCGGTCCGTGGCACCTCGCTCAAGTCAGTGGCAGCTCTGTCCACCAGGGGGCGCTGGAGGTAACGCCGCTCCTCACACCGCCCTGGGGTAGCTGTAGTGGTTGTTGTGCTCCATCTCTCCGATCTGCAGGGTCGCCTTGGGCTCCAGCCCCTCTCTCTCAGCTGCAGGAGGGCACGGGTGACACGGTGGGCGCTGCTTGAAGAAGTCCGACACGTAGCGCACCTGAAAGGGCACGAGAGCGATGCCGTGAGCTCAGGCCCCGCCTGGACCCCAAACCGCTCCGAAAACAGCCAGTAGGTGAACTCGAAACAACAAGAAAGCGCAACCTCTCCCCCACACCAGAGCAGCAGGAAAGCTCCAAGTAACCTCATTCCTCGTGACCTACCTTGTTTCTATGCCAACAACAACCCAGGCAGGGTCACACTTCTCAGCGAACTTGAAAGTGCGCCAAGGGCCCATTAAAACGTCGCGGCGACTTACATTGAGGATGGCGATGAGCGCCCCCTGCAGGAAGCCCACCAGAACGTCGCTCCAGTGGTGCTTGTAGTCAGAGACACGCGTGTAGCCCACATACACAGCAAAGGCCACCAGGAAGAACTGGATTGTGGGTCGCAAGAGCCGAGCCCACTTGGCCACCATCCGCGCTTGGATGTAGAGCTGCAGAAAGAAAATGTGGATTGTGAAGAGTGCTGGGGTCTCTGGGGGGGGGGGGGGGGGTANGGGGGTGGGGGGGGGGGGGGGGGGGGGGGGGGGGGGGGGGGGGGGGGGGGGGGGGTGCATCTCCATTACTGTCCCAGAGCCTCTGTTCAGTTATCAGTCCAGAGCCGAGTGACAATCTGCCTCCGAGCGACAACATTTCCCTGTCTTCTGAGAGCGACAGATAAGAATAAAGACCTGAGACCTTGTGTCATCCACCTTCCACACACACACACACACACCCCTGCTCCCCTCAGTTCAGCCTGGTGGTGTGAAATGAAACACACAAACAGGATATCGGGTGGCGCCGATTGGACTAAACATTGGAAGTGACACTGTTTTTCTTGGCACCGTGTGACTGCTCTTCCAGCACATTCTATGGCCCCCCGGTGCCTGCACACGCACACGTGCTGCCCTCTGGGGATCTGCCACAGGGCAGCACGGAGCTGCGATGAAAACAAGGGGCAGCATGGGAGGACAGGAAGTGTGAGGGACGTCCTTCCTGAGGGAGGATGCAGCCAGTCACCCTTCGAGCCATCCTTCGATAAACATGGCCGTCCACCCCCCCACCACCGTCGACCGTAGATGTGTACTACGGCCTCACCATGGCAACATGGTTACCCAGGCAACAGCACTCACCGCCAAGAACAGCATGCAGTACATCCCAAAAGAAGAGTGTCCGGAGTAGAAGGACAGCCTGTGGCAGAGAGATGGTCACACCATCAGCCCCCTTCAAGTCCACCAACACAGTCTCTAAAGATCAAGACCTTCACTGAAGGACAGTTATACTAGACCTGAGGTCCACATTCATGATTTTGCACACCATTCAGTGGTGGGGGGTTAACAAACCCTGACATGATGATCTGCCGGGGGGGATCATACCGGGACTCGGTGACGTTCCCGGGATTTCCAGTGCAGTTGATGTTCTGCACGTATCCCGCGCAGGACTTAGGTGCGCAGACGGTCAGGAAGTTGGGGCGCGGCCGGCCGATGGTGTACTTGGCCACTTCAGTGAGGGACTGGCTCACGGCGGCACCGAAGAGGAAGGTACCCACCACCTTGTAGACAGCCGACAAGTACTGGTTGAAGTCCGTGTTGGAGCGGAGGCGCTTGCTGTAGACCAGGTAGGCCTCCCCAGACGTGATCTAAAAAAGATCCACCAAGCGAGAGGTGGTCACTGACTGAACAAACTGCACAATGATGCAGCACCATAACTGCCCGCATACAGCTGAGAAGTTAGACCCCAAAGTGGTGGAATGAGCTCCCCGTGTTCCTCAGAGCTGCTGAATCCCTTGCAATCCCTCCCATCTCTAAGAGTCACTTCTCTCCTGATCTCCTGACAGCCCTATAAGTGAATCCAACACCATCTGATGTGATTATCTATGCATTTGCTGCCTGAATGTCACATGTGTAGGCAGCTACTTGAGGGAGGTGAACCAGCAACTTGGTGCTATCAGTCACACAAACTGTGCTGTGACCATCAAGTGTCTAAAGCTCTTTATCTGCTGTTAATGCACTTTTGTTTTGCAGAACAAACATCTGTCGAGTTTGGGGTCATAAGCCCAGGCAGGAGATGTGTGTGTGTGTGTGTGTGTGTGTGTGTGTGTGTGTGTGTGTGTGTGTGGTCCCAGCTCAAGGTGACTCACGATAATGACAGTGCAGGTGATGGTAACAGCAGCCATCAGCCCGTGTGTGATGGTATCGGGTTTGTAGGGGTACTGGATGCTCTGGTCATCACAGTAGACCCCCCGCTGGTATGGCCTGGAGACGATGGTCATGATGAGGAAGGGCAGTGAGGCTGGTGGGAAAAGAGGCCAGAGTTTAGAATCCAAAACCACAGCCTTCCTGAAAATACATGAACACGCCCCAAACCCATACTTTGAAAAGACCATGTTGAATAAGTAACATTGCATTTATTCATAACAGACGCTTCTCAGAGTAAACAACAGTGAATCAAACAGGATAGGAAATACAGAAGTTGGTGACGGATGTGCAAGTTTATGAAGACGTTAGGAAGTCACAAGAGAGGTGGCTCTGAAACAGATGGGTTTGACATCCTTTTTGAACGCTGGGAGGGATTCAGCAGCTCCGAGGGACAAATGGAGCTCATTTAAAACACAAACAGACTTTGGATTTTGGACCCCCTGCGAGTGGGAGCACTAAGCGGAGAGAAGTAGAGCACAGTGGTCTTGGAGTGTATGAAGTCACCGGGTCCTGCAGGCTGTTCTACACCACCACCCCCCCCCAGTCCCAAGAGCATCTGTTGGAACTGTACAGGGATATAGCTTCCACACAGGGACCGAGTCCAGGAGGGCAAAGTACAAAAAAGGTCATCGTACACATCCTTTCTGCCTTTTCCTGCAATAAAATCATAAACATCCCTGTTACAACAACACCAACTGTGATTTTAGCAGGCTTTATCTGTAACCATGGCAACCCTGTCAGTCAAGCCAACACGGCTCCCAGCTTCCGGTTAACAAGTGACAGACCTCAGCAAACAAAAGACACCAGAAGAACCGAACCTGCAGGGATCTAACTTGAGGGGAACCAGGTAAATGGTCGGCTCGAGTCCTGCTGTTGCACCCTAGAGTGGGGGACCTACTCAAAACCCCAGACAAAAAAGTGAACTTAAGACACTGAGGTTAAAAACATCAAGCTAAGTAATGCAAAAAGAACAAAAACACAGCAGTGTGGTGCTACGGAACCCCCCCCCTTTGGCACAGTGTTCAAGTGCAGATAACAGTCCCCCAGCAAGATGTGAGCCCCCCCCCCCCCCGGTGTTATCAGCCCCACACAGGGTCTGCTGCTGGCACCAAATGCACGTGGCTCACAGAGACACCCACAGAGATGTCCACTGAGCCGCAGGGTGCTTCTCCTGGGAAGGAGCCACCATCTGTTTGAAGCACCTCAGGCTGTGGTGCAGGAAGTGTGAGCATGTGGTCAGGGAACAGGGTCCAGTCCCCTTCTGGGGGTCAAAGGTCAACACCAATTGGGCTAGTACCACTACCTGAGCCCATCATTTTACGCTCGGCGATTTCACAAGGAAACCAAAACCACAGGAATGCATCTCCTCCCCCGACGACGGTGGGAATGTGGTTCGAACCCCGGTGCGGGAGGGGGGGGGGGGGGTCAAACCACCACCCAACAAGCTTCTCACAGAACACCTGCAAAGGGACCTGCGCCACTTCCTCTTTCGGCTCTTTGTGATCCGTCTGCACATCCCTGCCGTTCTGCGCTCCCTGTTTAATAAGGCCACTGGAGGCGGGTCTGACTTGCATGCGGGAGAGATTACCCACAGTGCTTTGTTCCCTCAGGCCACAGATGATGCAGCAGAGCACTATGCTCCTGTTTTGTGGCACAGACCTGACGTGGAAGCAGCAGGGGTGGCATCTCAGGTGGCTGCGGGGGGTGGTGGGAGCCTGGGAACAATGACTGCAAAGAGTCTGCGTGGGGAGGGCAGTCATCGCCGTGCAGTTTTGCAACATCGGCGTCATATCAGGTTTCACAACCGCAGCAACGTGATGAAAGCGAAGACACACAGAGGGCCCTCAGCAACGCCCCCTGTACCCAGGGAGGCCTTCAGAAAGGTATCAATGTCAATCCGAAAGGGAGAAACGAGATTTGAAAACCTCCAACCACCCCCCCCCCCCACGTCTAACAGGAACAACGGCAAGTCCCGACCGCAGAGGTCAGCTGCGCAGCAGAGACCCGCACATCCACATCCAATGATGACAGAAAGCCCTGAATTATTCAACAGAAACACAAAGGCCCTGCTGCTGGGCCTGCCGCATCGGGTACAGGTGCAGGAAGAACCCCCAGAGGGGCTATCAAGGTGCTTCTCTGTGGATTCCTGGCACTGCACCTGCATGTCACTTCCCTGAAAACATCTATAAAACTGAGAAATACAAGTAATGAGAAAAGGAACCCCCCCCCCAGAGCTCTTAGGTGCTGGAAGGACAAGAAAGAACCTGCAGTGCTCAGGTTTAATTTTTCTCCAGCTTTATTAATCCAAATGCAAGGATAAAAATCACAACCCCACATAAACATTGCACCCTATTAAAAAAAATAAAAAAACCCACACAAGCTCCACCTTTGATTATTTCAGTGCTACTTTGACATTAAACAATCAGCCAGCTGGCAAACAGGCCAAAAGGCCTCCGGATGGCGCCGTGAAGCTGACAAACCAGGTTGAGATCAAGCCACCCGAGCGACGGGGCGTGGGTGGGACTCTGCAGTCAGTCTCGTTCCTCCCCCTCGTCCTGGCGACACTCCATAGGCCCACCCACCTTCTGTCCCCAGACACAAAACCCAAAATGACAGTGCTTTTTTTTTTTTTTTTTAAAAAGTGTGCTGCTATGCGATTACACTGGGAGGCGCAAACAAGTCCTTTGTTAACGTTTCATGTTCAGCACAGAAGTGTCAAGGTTTATTCTAATCCAGGAGTGCGGAGGAGGAGGTGGCACCACCCACGGAACATCAAAACACAAACATGACCCAGCAAAAAAAAAAAAAAAAAAAAACCGTCAGACTTTGAACATTTGGAAGCTTAATGGTACTTCAGACAACACCAACTGGGGGACAACCAGTGACTCAAGGTAGCTCCTTACACCCCCGTACACATTAGGTCTGAATCCACCTCCTGCTGTACTTCCCTTCATTAAAATCACCCTGCTGTGTAAATCCAAAAAAATCACTGCAAGTACTTTCAAAACTATAGAGCTGCTTTGGAGAAAAGCATCAGATAAATGAATTAATTATTGAATGCCTCTAAACCAGAGGAGGAGAATCTTGCTGGACATATGGGTCACACCTGACAGGACCAGTGAGCGTCGTGACCCCACGCTACCCCGTTTCACACACCGCTCACAGCATCGCTGGGGGCTTCGGCTGTGTGTATCCCCGCCGCGCCGGCACCCGCATCGAGTCATGTGGAAACTATGCGCTGAGTGCAAACTTCTGCTGGATCGGGTGTCCAAACACACAGTGGCGCTGCCATGTGAAAACACACACACACACACACACACACACACACACACACACACACACCATACCCACTTCATCCTGGACAAGCATCCAGTGGACAGCCACTCTATACAGGCCTTTCCCACAATGCACTGCTTGTAGCCAGGAACAGCACTGAAGATGCCAACACATGCAGTTCACCTGCCCAAACACACACACACACACACACACACACACACACACACACACACACACAGTTTTTCATGGTCACACTCTAAACAAACTGAACTGATAACAAAAGGTCTTTTCTGTGAGGGACAAAGTCCAGGTGCGGCAGACGTGAAGAACGAGAGAAGAAGCAAGTAGGAGGGCAGGGCGGCGCATGCTGACCTGCTGCGATCCGGAAGACATTGAGCAAACAGAGGAGCAGCAACAACAAGAAAAGGCAAAAGTTCCAGAAACGTTGGCATAAGAATTAAAGAATAAGGAGAAGAAAATGGAAGCCCCTCACAGATGTGGGCCGCAGCTCCGGGATGACGTCACGCAAGCCTGACAGTCAAGTTGAACCACAGACACACAAGATGAAGCCAACTGTGAGGCTATAGACGCCAGCCTTGGTAGGGGGTCGGTTCCCATCTATATGCCAGACTACAGATTTATGATTTAAGCATCACAGATATTTGTGTGAGTTCGCAGTCGGGTTGCAGCGATAAAACAGTGTTTTATTAATATTGATCAGGGCTGTTCAAAGGCGTAGTTAATAATTCTTATTACACATTTAATCAGAAAAATCAGCTTGAACTGATTTGCAAAGCAACATTTCTGACCCAAAGAACAATCAGAATGAATTGCTTGCGGTAAATCAGAGGTTATGACTGCGCTGTTATTGCTCCATTAAAAACATAACTGTTTCACCCGCTTTGTGTTGCCCTGGTATTTAACACAAATGGAAACTTTTAATCGCCGATTCTACTTTTATTTAAACAGTCATTATAAACCTGTAGGTCATACTACAGTCATCCCAAACCGCCCCAAATATTAAACCTACTCATATATTGTTTTAAAAACCATTTTCCAGACATTTTTCCCAGTGTTTTCAGTTATGCAGATCCTGCAGTTATTTTATCCTAAACTGCATGTTTGCTGTATTATCTCTGCATTATTTTTTATTCGGACACATTAATGATCACTTATCTGTTCGTGTTACACTAAACTGCTTAACAGCGTTTGTACGGCAGGGTCATTTTTACCATACCGGTTTGGTGAAAGTACCTTTAATAAGGTTACTGCAGGAGATTGAACCCGAACCCTCATTTCTGGGAAAAGACGCGCACCAAAAACGTCAGGATTCTTCTGCAAGAGGAAGAGGAAAAAAAATGTCTGAGAAACGCCAACAGACACATTTCCCAAACCAACAGAACCAACCGCTGCCTTCCAGGAGATGACCGTACAGACTCCGTTTCCAGAAACATCACGACCTCCGAGGCCAAGTCAAACTCTCCCACAATGCACTGGGGCAGTGACACATCCACTTCAACCCCCCCACCCCCCAAAAAAGGGCTGCAGAAACTCCCGCAGAGCAGAATTAGAGGAAGGTCCGGCGGCCGACATTCCAGTCACTCGCCAAGGTGACGTCCGGCGGAGAAAGTGCACTTCCTGTTGACTCAGCGTGTTCACAACCCTCTGCAGCTCTACCACGTTCAGGTATCCTTAACTACACATTTTACCAGTGACTAGTATAACCCACCTACCGGGCGCGAGCCGTTTCACTCTCCCTCTACGGCCGCACGTCACTGCAAACATCCCATAATGCACCACCACCCACTTATTTACCAGTAGGCTACACTTCTCTTTTCAACGCTCCAGGTGGACGTTTCAATCAACATCTCGATTCTTAAAAAACCAGCCTGACACCAACTGCCTGGAGATCCACAGAGGCCAATATAAACGGCAGGTTTACTTAAGGGGGGGGTCCAACAATCCCTTTGGGGTCCACTGCAACATTTTCTTTGCTTGTTTTTGATTTATCAGCATTAATCAGGTTCTCAAAGGGCCCAGAAAAGGTCGAGAACCTCTGGTGTAGAAGAGCCTTATTTGGACATCTTTCTTGGCTCTCTAATTCTGCAGAGACTTATCGCTGGATTCCACAACCTGGAACACCAACCGACCAACATCCGTAACCCCCGAGCGCGTTCGGGTCAAGTTTCTCTGCTGGAGCGGACACCCTCGGGAGCCCTGCTGGGAACCGAACCAACAGCATCCGTGTCACAAGTCCGGGTCCCAACCCGGCACTCAAAGTGCTGCTCTCCCACAGAATTTGTGACACTCAGCAGTTTGGTCGCAGTCGCCATGGTGAGTCAGGAGTGGGGGGTGGGGGGTCTTTCTGTGTCGTGAAGAAGGCAGAAGAACAATCAGATGAATGTGACACACAAGAAACGGGAACGGGACCAAACCCCCAGGAGGGCTCTCACCCAGACTGCACGGAGACGCGCCACATGATTGTTTCACAACCCAGCGTGGCAAAAACAACTCTCTTCACCCTCCTTGGCGCTCATTTCCAACCTCACTGCTCGCCAGTGAAGTTCATCCAAAGGGAGTGATTCACTTAAATGTTCTGGCACCGTTTTATTCACACAATGGACTGACGGAAGAGGAACCGGCTATCCTGAGCACATCGGTGAGAAGCAGGGATTCGGACTTGCACCCTTCTGCGTTTCTCAACACGTCCTTGGTGACCTGAACGTGAAGATGCAGAAACGGACCAATCCGGCACTCGCCAGCAGTGCTCCTCGACACCCGGTGAACAGGACGCGGAAGGGGCACGAACCCACGCGCAGCTGTGTACCCTTCAGGCCCGAACCCCAGCAGTGCTGATTTATGCACAGTAAATGACAAACAGACCTGCCATTGGTGCATGTGTGCTGTATGATGCTGGAGCACTAAGGGGGGGGGGGGCAGCTGTCCCATAACGTCTGATGAGATGTCTGAGAAAATGGGGGGTAGAACCCACATCCTGCTGACCTGCAGTGGTCCCAACAGCAGGAGGACTGCCAGCTGCTCCACCAGAATGCTGGACATTGCTACTGAAGCGTGGGACAGGCACACACACACACACACACACACACACACACACACACACACACACACACACACACACACACACANAGGACTGCCAGCTGCTCCACCAGAATGCTGGACACTGCTACTGAAGCGTGGGACAGGCACACACACACACACACACACACACACACACACACACACACACAGAGCCCTAACAGGACATCTGAGAGCACAGGGTTGTGATTAAACAATTAAAACTACAGTCTGATTTACTGCAGTTAAATGACTTTGAACAAACTGTCCGCATGAAACATAAATCTGCTTTATATTATAAAACAGTCTGGGGGGGGGGTCGGCAGTGCTGTGTGTGTTCTTTATGGGGGTGACCTGACACACACAGAGTTCACACACGGTCACTGCAACTTTACAGTCTGCACTAGTGTCACACTGGATCCTCTTCCACACACCGGTTTCCAAACACACACACACACACACACACACACACACACACACACCTTACGGACCCGCATTTAGACACAAATAAGGTATCTTGGCTCTATTGCCCGGTTCCAAAAGTAAACACCTAAGTACCTCCCACACGCACTCACGCACACTCTCTCCCTCTTCACTTACCCACAACCACGCACAGGACATCCAGCGCCACGAAGATCTTCTTCTTTCCAGGATCCGTCATGTTTCCTCCCTTTTCTCAGTCCTCTTTAAACCCCTTTAAAACGTCTGGACGGTGGCATGAGCCTCGCGCGCGCGCGCTCACACCTCCTGCCTCGCGCAGTAAAAGCGGCTCGAGCGGCGCAACCTGAAGGGCGAGTTCTTCCGGCTCCCGGAGCCTCACCTGTCGGAGCTCAGGGCAGCTTCCACCCCGCTGTACGAACCTGCTCTCCGTTTTACGGACTCTCCTGACTCCCCTTGTGCTTTTTAAGGCTGGACTCCCCACCCAGCACCCCCGCATCGACTCTCCAGGCTCCATTTCGAGCTTCACGCCCCCACACCTGACGTCACGTAGCGCCACCTGGCTTCAGTCTAGGGTAACACAGCAGACACCTCTACAAAAACACATGTACGTGAACGGATGAGCGCTTCACGGTCACGGCACAGCTGTCCAGCCGCATTTTTGCCTAAAATGTCTGTTTTCGGTATGTATAAAAACTCACGGTGCTTTTGAACAAAAACCGAAATAAAACGGGATACGAAACGTGGCGCGAAAGTCACTAGAAATCTTGCGATATTCCAGAGGCCAGTAGGGGGCGCCGTCGCCACAGCCCTGCTGTACTGCCGGCGGCGTGAGGCTGCGCGACCGAGTCACTGTTGAAAGGACATTTGAGGGCACGAACCCCAAACGCAGAGAGAGAGAACAAAACTTCCTAGAACCTTGAACCACACACTCCGTGGACCCCCACAGACCGTCCTCCCACCTCGTTCGTGAAGAAGCCACTTCTCTCCTTTTCATTCAAAACCTCATTTAAAACAAACTCCACATTTGGCTGCAATTTCAAACGTTACACATGACGCCCCCCCCACAAACACACAAACAAACACACAAACAAACACACACACACACACACACACACACACACACAGTCACCTTTAAAATGAAGGCACTCAGCTGGGTTTAAATGAGGTAAAATATTTTTAATGACCACATTTAACAAAAGCAACGCACATATATACACATCTTATATTACTTTTTTGTCCATTAAGTTAATTTTACTTGTGCGACAGATACACCCTTTGGGTTTTGCGCTCCACGTTACCACGGCAACTGCCCGGACACACGTTAGTGATGAGCCAAAGAGTATTAAAATGAGAAATAATTATCTTGGGATGTTATTCGTGTGGTGCAGATGTGCCCACTAACTACCCCCCGCATATTCCGAAGTATTTCTTTCATTACAATTATTCACACAAAATTATGCCCCCGACGGCGCAGCTCGGTGTCAACGTGAACTCCCATCCGACGGCGCCCTCTGCTGGAAATGCGGCGCAGCTTCGCGGCGGAACAGGCGGCAGCGGGTCGTCTGGAGCTGATGCGGTCATTTCATGATACCAGAGGCTCCACTGACCCGAACCCACCAAATCCAAGTGGAGTGGGACAAACACTCAGGACTGGATTTTTAGTACTGTCCCCAGCCTGGTCCAGGCTTTCCGTCCACCTCCGAACCCGAGCTCTGCTGGGACAGGTGCGATCAAACCGAGTGAATGAAGAGGAATTTGACCATGTCATCTGTTGGCACTGGGGGGGTCAAAACAGCCACCCTCCTGACCGCACTTTCTGAAGCAACCTTTTGACTGACAATTCCCAGCCCAGCGGGGATGCGTCACACACCGGGTCTGAGACGCCCCCCGTGGACCTACAGCCCTCCTGGGGCAGATGGACCATCACAGTCCTGGATGAGGAGGCGCAACAGGAGGGGGAAGGAGACGGGGCTCTCACCGTTGGCCTGGGATGGCGATTGGCTGCACTCCGACTGCCCGTCCTCCTGGACGGGGTTTCCAGCAGTAGGGCTGCTCACGCTCAGGTAGCACGTGTCCTCGGACCCAGGGTCAGCACAGCCAGGTACAGTGTAGACAGCCGGGTTACTGTGCCCATGTTCTGTCAACGGGATGACCAGCAGGGGGCAGCTGTGATCGTTTTCACTACAACCGACCAGCTCAGCGGAGGTTTTATCAGCATCTTTCATCACCTGACAGAAAAAGAAATCACAACTCAAACTGAAAGTGTGAAGAAAAGAAAATCACCATGTGATCTGTGCATGACGTTTATCTGAGAGGAGCGCAGATAAGACGGCAGACGGGAAGTGGCACAGCGAGGACATCTCAGATCTAATGAGCAACAGAAAAAATGGGCAGCAGACGTCCAAACTGAAGAAGCAGAAACATCTGTTCATCCACAGTTTGCCACCACGGACACATTTTGAGTGTAACCCCCCTGCCCTGTCAGAGGTCAGGCTGGGTGATGTTGCTGCAGTGGGAGGTCCTGCTCTTCCCATATCGTTGCTCTTTTTGTTTGCTTATCAGCAATGAGGATGATTTAGCCCCAATTTCCCCATTACCCAGCAGGGCATCCGGGGGGTCCAGACGGACAGGCTGCTGAAGGCCGGATCCGGGACAGCGGGACAGAGGAGCTGGACGACCCTGACAGGGGGCAACAGCGTCAGTCAAAGAAGCACTAAACACAGAGGCAAGGAATTAAGTTTGTTAGGCTGATTATTTACATAAAATGCATATTTATTTCCACTATAAAAATGTTCTTGTTCATAAAATCCTTCAGTTGTTTACTTTGACAAAGTTTGTCAGTGCCAGTAAAGCACGGTGAACAGAGAGGCGGAGATGGGATCGAATTGGTTCCATTGTGGGGTTGTTGAAGTTTGCTTTCAATTTCTGTACAATGGAAATGATGTCATCGGTCATCGTGGTGGAATTACTGGAATATATGATTTATCTCTATTTGTGGGAGTGGATTTTACACAAATTATGTACTGACTGTTGGCAATATGCATTTTTTTGTGACAATCCTGTGTTTAATGGTTTCAATGAACCAGACTGTGAGCAAAATCATGAGACTGGAGGACTGTTGATCAGAGGAACTTTCCATTATTGGAGTTTTGAAGGTGTTTGTTGTAGAGGTGAGTTTTACTTGAAATGTGAACTTATTTTATTGGTGTTAAAACACAGCTTATTAAAGGCATGCTGGCTGAAAATAAGCGGGTTCGACTCGGTGATGCTCACCTCTCGCGGTGCCACAGGAAGGCCACCAGCATCAGCGCGGTGAGGATGGGCAGGATGACACAGGAGAGGACTGTCACTAGTGGAATGTGGTCACGTTCTGTAGGACGCGCGCGCACACACACACACACACACACACACACACACACACACACACACACAGCATTATCAGCAGAGCAATGCAGCTGTCCAATCTCTCAAGGCAAAAAGGCCCCCCCCGGTTACAGGTTTGAGGGGGTAAGTGCGAGGGATTGAGGGCGGAGCTATCGCCGTGTCCTCACCTACATCCACAGTGATTTGCTGGCTGCTGCTGCTCCCGGCGTCTGTGCTGCTCACCAGGTAGAAGGTGTAAACACCACGAAGGTCACTGAAAGAGTGGCTTCGCGCGTCAGCTGGCAGGACCACCCCTGCGACAAACATAATTACTGAAAACGTGTCGAGCAGAAGAAACGGCTGCTGTGTAACGTGGCCAGTGTAAGTCCCATTTACCTTCCTAATTCATTCCTGGAAACTGGACTCAAACCAAGAAAGCAGGAAGCCCATTTCTCATCCATTTAAAAGTGGGGGGGGGGGGGTAAATAAATAAATATAAATAAATAATATCAGTTTCAACGCCCCCCGTAAACAGTTTCAACAAATATCACTAAACACTGTAAAAAAACCAGACATGTGACAACATCACAGAGCCACAGCAGGTCCCCCTCTTACGTTCACCAGGCTACACATCTTCTCCACTCGCAGTTCGGACGTTATGATGGTAAATGGTATAATATACCGAGCGACGTGAATGACGTCACGGGCGAGTTAAACGTCATTGCAGACCAGATGCTAAGGGTGTCCAGCTGGGACAGTACAAGCAAAACACAAATCAACTCAAGCGTTTTTCAAAATAAGTTTATTACGCACAAGAAATTTTAAACACTTCAGATGGAAAACGTATCAAGCAATTGGACCACAAATGAGGATTTTTCTTTTTTTTTTGTACACGGTGAAGTTAAACATCACGTGGGAAGTTCCAAACCTACATCAAAATTTTACATTAAAAAGCCGACACTGTCGTTCTGCGGGAAGGGCATAAAGCGGTGGGCAAGGTTACCTGTTCACTTGCAGTGGTCTGGCTGCCTGCTAACTTTTGTCTCTGACTTGCGGATCCCACCAGCAACACTTTGCGGACACAGGGCGTTTGCAGACCCCCCCACAAGGAGGCCAGCCGGTACTCACACGTGTCCTGTCCGTCTGGACCCAGGCAGTACAGGGTGTAGTTGCGGATGAAGCCATGCTGCTGTTCCACAGGCATCGGCTCCCAGCAAAGCAGGACGCTCCCGGTGCCCACCTCCGTCACCCAGAACCTGGGGCCAGCTGAGGGCGCTGTGGAAATGTCCATCTACTTGTTTATACCAGTTAATTAAATTTAAAACAGAAAACAAAACAAGTTTTGTCAAGAACTCGTGTTCAAAGCTGACTGTTGAATGATTCATCCCGCCAACAGGATCGCTGACAGTCAGGAACATGAGACAGTGGAAGGGAGTTGAATTTAAGGGGACACAAGTCTATTCCGTTTGGGGAACTGCCATCTACTAGCCAAGCACATCTCAAATCTGTTAAGTAATGAAAATGATTAATAATTAAAAATGAAATGGAGATGTTTGAATAATGAATTTTGGAAGATGCAACTGCTACATTCACATGTGACGTGAAAAATAAGGAGGAAAAGGATGGCATCTTCAATATCATAATACGAGCAGCCAATGTCTGGATATCAGCTCGGCAGAAGTGCAAGAACGACCGGACTGAAGGAGCGAGGAATGATGAAGGGGTAGAGGGAGCAAAGCCACTCACCTCCCTGTCGGGAATAGGCTTCCACGGCAACCGCCTCCCCAGGCTCTACCTCAGACCTCGCCCAGTACAGGGCCCTCACCGAAACCAGGTAGCGAACCTCTGCCTGGACCCCCTCTGACACATTAAGAAATTTTGCAAGAGTAATTTCAGTGAATCACATTAGACAACAGCTAACATTTTCCAAAGGGGAAATGTGTGGAAATGATGGACAACCAGGGCGCTGAGTTCCTGCACATCCTTAAACCTACCAGTGATAATGGCGTTCTGGGCGTCTCTGTCTACCATCTGCCAGGATGGCCTAGGAGGCCCGGCACCGGTGACCTCCACCCACTCCACCACGTAGCCTGCTGCTGTCCAGTTCCTGGGTGCCGTCCATCGTACCTGCAGGGTGATGTCATCTTGTGGCAACACACTGAGGGCCTCTGGGGCTGGACCCACTGCAAGCAATCCGGTAGGGGAAAAGATCACGGTCTCATCTCCCGCAGCAGCAGCCAATCACATCACTCAGCTAAACCATCTTGGCCATGTGTCCTTGAGGTGCACATGGGTTGAACCTGCTGTGCAGGGGTTACCTGGGTTGTCTGGTGCAGGGAGGGCAACACGCCTGGTGGGGGAGGGGCCAGCAGCAGTGCGCGTGGTCAAGCTGCAGGAGCAGCGTTCCAGTGGGAGGACCAGGCGGCAGGACGTGTTGGAGGGCAGCAGAATCCCACAGTCCCACAAGTGGGTCCCACCCAGGCTGACCCCACACCAGCAGGAGACACTGTACCCCAAAATGTTTCCATTTGCCAGGAACGGTGGCAGCGGCTGCAGCAGCAGAGCATAGAATGTGTAAGAATCCCCCTTGTGGGTAGGTGGATGCATGATTTTAAATTATTACTGCAGGGGGATTATTGATTTTTACAATTCTCACCTTCCACAATAGCGTCACCATTCTCTGTCGCTCCCAACCCGTTGGCTCCACCCACTTCCAGAGCTGCGGAGCCTCAGAAGGGGCTGTGGGAGGAGGGTCACGGTACCAAATCACGCACTCACCCCAGAGCATTACAAATAAACAGGACAGAGAGAAACCCACCGCATCTCGGCCCCTGACCTCCAACCCCTGCCCTGCCTCACCGGCCTCCTCGGTGCAGGCCTGCTGGACGCGGCTCCAGTTGCTCCAGTGCGGCGAGCGGTAGTAGCGATAGCGGATGCTAACGCTATACTCCGTGAAGGGGGAGAACAGACAAAGAAGGCAGGGTACAGACTCCCGAGACTGGGCAGAGTTGGGGATGTTCCTCACACACCGCAGGTCTCGTTCCTTAATGTGTGGGTAGGGCTAAAGGGGCATAACGGTCAACATTCAAGTTCCTGTCCCAGAGGATCTCACTTGCCACCCCCCCAGTGTCCTCATGGTGTCCCAGGTAGGTGCGTAAGTTGAAGGAGGAGCGGTGGGTGGCACAGCCACTGACCTCTCGGTCCGACTGGTATCGGAGCTGGTATTGCAGATGGCCTTTGGTGATCTCCTGAGGTGACAATGCAAAGGCTGAGGGTATGGCCCACTGAAGCTCCAGGCAGTGTGGGTGGCCTTGCACCGGGGTCAAGCGGTGGAACACAGGGGGGTTCAGCTTCACTAGGTGGGCAGGGCAGAGCAACAGGGTCAGTGTCACCCAAAAAGCTGTAATGAAATAGTCCCTGGGAACAACACATACCTGCTTCGAGGCCGTGGAGGCACCGGTTGGCAGAACGGACCTCCCAGCCATTGCCGTGCGCAGCTACGCTCACGCAGTAGTTGGCTGTCGCCGTGAGGATGAACACGGAGCAGCTGCTGCCCGCCGTGGAGCACGTCCTCGACTGGAACCGAACACCGTTCAGCTGAAGCATCCTGCGGGTGGGGTTGAAGCAGGTGAACGTGGTTCACGGAGGGTGACAAGCTGAGCAGCGAGAGACATTTATACAGTTAGTAGACACTTTTCTCCAGATCAGATTTAGACTATTAAACTTTTCAGCCCCGTCGATGCCATTTGACATCATCAAGCATCAAAATGTGTCCAAACTGAAAAATGCTTGAACTGGTTTTGATCGTTTTGCATCGGATAAACAAGGTAATGTTTACTCATTCTGAAAAATAAAATAGCAATACAACAGGATCCTTTGCATAGTTACACCATCAAAATATTTCAGGGTCCATCTGCATAAGTGCAGAAACGAAAGCATTTCACTCACACATTTGTATGCCAACGAAGTGCAACAGAGACATACAGCAAAGGCAATTTAGTGTCACCAATTTATCAAAAACACGTTTTTTTGGACTGAGGGAGGATACCGGAGCACCTGGATGAAACCCTCCCAACACGGGGAGATGCCAATACATTGAGCCAGACTCAAGCCGGCGTTAAAGTACACAGCCACCATGTCACCCAGACTAGAGCCACCAAACAACGGTTACGGCTTCTGCCATCATTCTGCTTGTCAGAACCCCTTGTTTGCCAGTTTCACCTGTCAGCAGCTTGGTCATCACAGCCCCGTTTGGGCCATCCAGTTCACTGACCGAGTTCATTTGCATCATTTCCACAAATCTTGTCTTTTTGTTTTCCATTAAAGGCTGAAGGAATACAAGGAGTTTCATGCAAGTATGGATGCAAGTTTTGTCTGTGGCCATTTAAGTTCCCAGTATGTGATGGTTGTGAAAGAATTCACAGCCATACAGAAGTATGTAGCAATCAATAAGTACGAAATAAAGAGAAACTTATGTTGCATTATAACTAGTTTTAACTATTGAATTGTCTCCTTTTCGATGGAATTTGGTGATCTTTTAACTAACAGTGATTGTGCCTCCAACAGTTTACCTTGTGAAGGGCTTTTTAGGAAGGCGTTACCTTCACGAGGGATGGGAAGGCTCTTTGAAAGAACACCAGATTTTTATCACCAGTAAAAAGTGTCTCTAATCTCATCTCACGTGACATCCTTCCACGCAGAGAGCCCCACGTGTAGGTCTGTTTCAGACAGCACACCCACACCCACACAGACACACACCCGTTCCTTGGGGTCACGGGACAGGTTGGCGCAACCAGCATATCTTACACAGTAAGAAGCAGCGCTGTGGTGCACCAGACCACATCACACAGAGCGTCGCCATGCTCTGTTCGCTGCAGCTCTTGGCAATGGCTGAGAAAAGCGCTAAAAACATTTCCACGGCAATCTGATGATGATCGTAGGGCGCAAAACAACGGGCAGACTGCGTCGAATTGGCAAGAATACCAAGAACAAAACACCGTAACGCATCTCAGCATTTTGGGTTCTGCCCGAGACGCTTTGCTCCATCCAGCTAATCTCTGGTGGCCATCAGCACTGCACAGTGTCACCCCACACACACACACACACACACACACCTTCAGCTACTATGCTTATATCTCAACTTACCAGCACTACTGGAACAGAAAGTCTGTTCAGAACTTGGAAACGTTCGCAAGTCCACCCACAATATGACAAAAAAATGTAACAAAACAACTTATAAAGAATTTCTTTTAATGCTCCAAAACTTTGTTCCATTTTCATCAGATGTTCAAAGCAAGTCGCAATGTTTTTCTGCTGCGGAAACGTCAGGAGTGAGACGGCACACAATGGCAGAGATGCCAGTCCGTCATCTTTTATGAACTTGAAGCAACATTAATGTCTAATTTAAATGACTGTCGGGAAAAAAAAAAAAAATTTAAAAATTGTTCAGACCACCTCCTGTTTGCTGTGGTTGCTGCACTACTTGCGTGCTTCAAGTGCCACGGGAGAGTGAAAGCTGTACTCTACTGGCCTTGAAGTAGCAATCAATTCATCCTGTAAATGATTCTCAAAAATCTGGTCACTTAGACATGAACCACTGTTTATTTGCAGACTAGTTTCTACAAAACCTTCAGAGACACCCAACATAGTGCTTTTAAAAAAATACTGCAAATCAACTCTGTCTCCCCCAGGAAGGTCCTCTCATCCCTCTGACTCCATTTTGGCTAACTAAAGGCCAAAAACAAACTCTGGAGATTAATAGAGAAATTTTCATTCATTTTTTATACAGCAGAATTGGCCCAGACTGCAGCCGGAACATTCTAGACACCACTTTCAAATAATTACCAACTTACACACACTTTAGCAGAACGAAAAGCAGCAGACAAACACGGCCTCAAGGATGATGAGGTGCCACAGCCCGCAGGTCTCAGCAGTGGTCAACCTCACTGTCTACAGTGACCCCACCAGGACGAAAAGTGCCTCCTGGGTGGACTTTTAGCTCGAGAAGCAAACCAGGAGCCATTTAGTCAGAAAGTGGCTCTGTAACAATGGCTGCGATGACGGAGAAGTCCTGGGCAGCTCACAGAATTAGGAAGACGGAATAAATCAGGGCCGCCAGCAAACACAATATCTCGCATCACCCAGAGGAGGGCAACGTAATGAGCTCCATCATCTGCCGCAGCTCCAGTATCAAATCATCAGTGAGCAACATGTTTGTGAGGCTTGGGTGGTTAACACCCCCCCCCCGGGTGTTTATCAGTTTATCTGTGAAAAACATTACAAGCCACGTGGTTCCAGGGGTGAGAGGCAGGAGGTGCTCCTCTTACTCGTCCACCTGTAGGGTGTAGGTTGTGTTCGGTGGGGCTTGGTCCACTCCATCCCACCAGCAGGTGGCGGTACTGTTCTCCAGGAAAACACAGTCCAGCAGGGAGGGGGCAGGGATGGGTGGCATCAGGGCTGCTGGTGCAGGACAGGACATGGGAGAGAGTCTGTGTGTGGTTTCCCCAGGGTGAGAAGAGCATCAAAGCCCCCCCCCAAAAAAACATGACAACACACAGTTACAGGTATGTTAACTTAAAATGAGTATCAGTCATCATTTTACTCTTCACTCATTGCACCTGAGCTGGATGCTGCTGTTTCCTGACCAATGGCCACCCTCACACAATGACAGAAAGACACACCATCCAGGCCCCCAGACCCATGGCTCCCACCCTCACCTGTTGCTACACAGACCCCCAAAACCAGGGACAGGTGTGTGATACACCTGCAGGTCCCCAGCATCACAGCTCAGGGCCTCCGGGTTCAAGGGCTACACCTGTGTGGAGACACATTGCTGTCTGTACAAGGATATATTTTAAAAATAGGTACATTCTGTACACTGCAGGTGAGTCACTGTGGAATTACTGCAGTGATCTTTATAAAGGTAGATGTTCCACAGGAGCCACTGGAGCAAGTGCTGTACTCAGAGGTCAAACTCCAGGGAACTTCCACAAGTTTAACATCTTTTTTTCCCCCCTAACATTTCAAGAAGCAGAATCTCACCTGGGTCACAGCTCACTGTCCGGAGGTGGCGGCTTTGGTCAGTCAAACTTCAGCCTGGAGCCACCAGTCAATCGGTCAAGACTCGCGCATCGATCGAGTTCTCAACCACTCGTCGTCAGGGAGACCGGAGAATTTTGCGCGGTTTAGTTCAAATCGGAAGTTTTTTTTTTTCGCTTTACCACAGAATATTTTCCACGCGTGTTGACATCAGCATAATCAAAAGTGGGTGCAATAAAACTCCACCTCACCTGACTTCCACACTGACCAAAGTGACATTTCTCCCGCCAGCACATTTGATTCTCGCCAGTTATGCACTTTTAACCCACTCGAAACGACACACATTTCCCCTGAGTCACTGACAGTGATATAAAAACCCCGCAAAGCACCATCCCGCACACCGTCGTCTCAAAGAGTGCCTCGCGTTCCGACGCACATTTACGCACGGATGCGGGAGCGCGCGCTCCTGGGAGGGCGGGGCTATGTGCTGAGGCGTCTCTCTCTCGCTCTCTCTCTCTCTCTCACACTCACACACACACACACACACACACACACACACACACACACGACCCCCGAGGTGACCTCATAAAGGGGGAGCGGCTCAATTAGCATCCCTCAATTAGCCGTGTTAATATGTGCGCGGTGATTACAGCCGCGCGCGTCGACAGAGCGCGAGGCCGCGAGGACACCGTGTTGCCATGGAGGATCAGATCGCGCGCGTTCAGAGGGAAAACTGTTGCACATATTAATGCGCTTTTTAAAAACAAGAACAGTTCAGCATCACTATTGCGCAGCAGGCCTCGTTCTGTGTGTGTGTGTGTGTGTGGGTGTGGGTGGGTGCGCCCATCTTCTCACAAACTGGGAGCGGAAGTCTCTTTATAACCCGTTTTTATTTATAACTCCAAAAAAAAAACTCACCACGAAGTTGCAATCAGTAAAGCTTAATAATACAGGTGCTGCTCTGTCTATTTACAAGTTAGGTTCTATGAAACTCGTGTATCCAAATGTAATGAACAGAAAAAAAGTAACATTTTTCATTTTTGCATTTTATTAAGGTTGAGACCCATTGAAATGAAAACTAATTTTACATTTTTGGAAATAAAAACAGCTTCCCTCCACAAACTGCTACTCAGTGCTGCCTTGTTTATCCCATAAACACCGACAGCGCTGGTCCTCCTGCCACCGACGCCCTCGGGAGCTGTAAACACTGTGGAAGTGAGGCGAATGAAGGCGGCTGTTACTCCCACGCTATGTGCTCCACTGCCATGGTTACACGGCACACGACTGTGTACAGTGAAGTAGAGTAAAACCGGGGTTCGGTAAAACGTATGACAGGTAACAAACGACAGGACATCACACGAACATCAGAGCTGTTGTCTTACAGACAAAACCAACACGCTTCCTCTTGCCGGTGGACCCCCCCGGGGTGGCAGGGTGTCTCCTTGTTTGCCTACTTCTGTCTACGCTTTCGTGGCAGCGGGATGCTGAGCTCCTCGATGCGGGGGGAGGCGACAGCCTGCAGGGCAGCCCGGCTGATGCGATAGGGATCGCGCTTGTCGCACAGCGCCATCGGCTGCTTGGGCTGGGCAAGCGTTTGCACGCGCTCACTGGGCATCACGCGCAGTGCCGACACCATCACCGGCCACAGCACCGGCCTGTCTGGCCGGTACTCCGGGTGGAGCGACTTCGGGGCTGGAGGGGTATGGGGGGGGGGGGGAGGACTGAGGCTGTCAGACATATTTACACCAATTCATCCCAGCTGGTTTAGTATGAATGTAAGCAGACTTGGAAGCAGAGCTGTTTCTACCAAATTGGATGGTTTATATTTCTCATTATTGTTTATTTTTTACTTAAAAACTTGAGAGATGAGAGATGATATGATGTATAATGAAACTGATCAGACAAATGGCGCGGAGAGTGGGGGGGGGGACAACTCACTGGCCAGGAGGCTGATGTGGGATGAGACCCTGGTGGGCTGCAGACCCCCCACGGACGGAATGTGCATATTCGGGGGGGGCAGTGTGGCTAGTCTCTTGGGCTGGGACAGCTGGCAGATTCGGAGGCTCGGCACGGTGGTCAGCACGGCCCTCCTCACCTGCAGGGGGCAGCAGAGGGCAGGAAATGATAGTGGAGACGATAATAATTAATGAGGAGGATCTGAATGACAGACAGAAGCTTCCAGAGAAGAGGTGTGAATGGGGGGGGGGGGGGGTCAATGCTCACTCTGGCCAACAGGGGGCGATCTGGCTGCCAGGCTTTAGCAGGTACGCGGGGCATTGCCAGATGGCACACCCGCTCTGAGGGGGACGCTCTGAGGGCTGCGGCGGTGACCCTCCACACTGGAGACGGCCTGCGCAGAACAGAGTGTCAGGTGTCTCCGGCTGTGTAAACATGCAAACTGTGATATGATGTGTCTGGGGGGGCAGTTACCTGCTGCCCTGGAAACTGGGGTGGAGCCGCTTCCCCTGGGCGAGTTGGGACAGGCGGGGCGTTGTCACTAGACACACAGCCATGAACGTCCGTCAGGCGCGCAGGAGACAGTTAGCAAACAGGACGGTGCTGTGTGAACGAGTGCTGACAGGAGGGGGGAATATAGGTGAGGTGAGGAGGATGAAGGTGGAAGGAGGAATTGGGAAGATGAAGGTGGAATAAGGAGGATGAGGAAGATGAAGGTGGACAGAGGAGGAATGAGGAAGGTGAAGGAGGAATAAGGAGGATGAGGAAGATAAAGATGGACAGAGGAGGAATGAGGAACATGAAGGTGGAATAAGGAACATGAAGGTGGAATGAGGAGGATGAGAAAGATAAAGGTGGACAGAGGAGGAATGAGGAACATGAAGGTGGAATAAGGAACATGAAGGTGGAATGAGGAGGATGAGGAAGATAAAGGTGGACAGAGGAGGAATGAGGAACATGAAGGTGGAATAAGGAACGTGAAGCTAGACAGAGGACTGAAACGAGACAAAGATGGAATGAGGAGGTAGATGACAGAATGAGGAGCACGAGCATGGATGGAGGAGGACAGAGAAGGATGAAGGTGCATTGAGCAGCACGAAGATAGATAGAGGAAGATGAAGGACAATGGGCGTGAAACCAGGAAAAGGAAGGAAAGTCGGCGTAGATGAAGGTGGTCGCTGGAGGAGGAGCCAAGGACACAGAGGTTCTCCTTACCGAAGGCCGTCGCCGTCCCCCTCCTTCGCGGCGGCAGCTCGTCCAGCCAGTAGACAGACCTGCAAACGCAATGAGCAGCAAGAGCATCAGCAACGTTTTCACAGGGACCTAGACCCACACCTGCGCCTCAGGTGGCCGACAGTTGAGAGGTGAACGTGGGGGGTCGCGGCACTGCCGTACCTCTCAGGATGTTTCAGCAGGTTGGGCTTGGGCTTTGCCAAGCGCTCGATCCGTGACGTCATGGTGAATCGGAGCCGCTCAGGACCAAAGGAAACAGTCGATTCACGTCGGCTGTCTCCTCACAGGGGGATCATTTCATAACTTCATCCGTGACTCATAAATTCTCTGAGGCCTGAATATGAACACATTCATGGGGACACGCCATCACCCACCTGCGGACCCTCCTCTCTGCCGTCTAAAAGCGAAACGCCAACAGCGGCACAAATGTCACCTGTCCTCGTCCAGCAAGTCCATCGCAGACCTGAAGCGACTTCACATCTTCTGCAAGAATCTTCCACACGCGACAAACGCTGAGACCTGCGAGAAGAATAAAAACCAGCGCGACTGATGTGTTTTGCATTGGCGGCGCGTGTTCCGGTCGGCGACGTCCTCGCGGAACGTCCCTCAATCTACCCCGCTCGTCTGCAGCACAGAGGCCACACCTCCCCGACCCGTCAACAAAACCGGTCGCCTAGCAACGTGGGACACTGCCACCTGAGCTTCCTGCTCCTGCCCGGGTTCACCTGCCAGGTCGTCGCTTTCTCTTCAGAAAGGAGATCGTGCAGGTTGTCCCACAAAAGAAAAAAAAAAATATATCGATATATTTTTTTTTATTCTGAGCAGGAACTGTGATTTATATAAGGATCATTAATCAGGCTGAATGACCCTCCCAGTTTAATTCGCGCAAAACCCCGGGGCAAATTAAACAAATCAAAATAAATCACATTTGTGACTAGCTCCTCCCACCCGGCGGCAGCAGGACGGCAGAGACCACCCCTGCCGGGGGTCACGCCTCGGCCTCCTGATTAACATACATGCCTAATTCTGCAGGTTAAATTAAATGAGTCGTCCGGTCCGGTTGTCCTGCCTCCCTATTGGGTGGACTGATGGCAGGGGGGCGGGGCTGCAGCGGGTGTGTCAGTCAGTGGGTGTGTTCCACAACATATTAGCATATATGTTATATTATACATATATGTGTCCATCAGTGGCTTCCAGCGCCTCACGCCTGCCTGGGCTCTTAATCGCCGGCACTACAGGGAGTGACAGGGGTGGAGCTCGCAGGGGGGCTCTCGTTCGGCCCTTGACTTTGAATACAGCGTTTGTTTGGGACGGTGGGGTCCTGTGTTCCCCCAGGGTGAAGGTGCATAAAAGACTGACCCCAGCTCACCTCTGCTCATGAGTAAAGTGACCGGACCATGTGAGTCATTGGAACACCACCTGGATCTACGTGCGCCTCCTCAGATCCTTCTCCGGTCCTCCTCGAGTCCTCTTCTGGTTCTCCTCAGGTCCTCCTATGCTCCTGTCTGTGATGGCTGTAATAGAGGAGGCGTGGAGACAATCTTAGTTTCCATGATGAGGAAGAGAGAGTTCATGTCTGCTGTGGGTTAATTAAATAGCCTGGGTGTGAGAGTGGTGTGTGTGTGTGTGTGTGTGTGTGTGTGTGTGTGTGTGTGTGTGTAGGATTGGGAGGGGCTTCCCTGTATAAATGCAAGTCTCTCCACAGCTCCTCAGTCCACTGCAGCTTCGGTGACTTTCAGTGACCCATGGACGACCAACAGGACATCAGAAACCGTGAGCCTCACTGTGTCCACCAACCCGGATGTTCCTCAGGTGCATCTTCCACACCACGTTCCACTTCATTTCTCCATCATCTGATATGGTCATCCTCACCTTCACAGCTCTGGGTTAGAAGGGTCTGTGGGCAACACTGGAATGAGGTTCTGCTAGGTTAAAAGTACATTTTAATCAGTAATTTAATTCCATGACTTTTTATAGACATTTGTCAGGAGGGGTTTTATAGTCACTGCATAACCCAAAATTTTGTGTTTAAATATTTGAGACAGTGGGTTTTTTAAAGTATTAAAAATTGCTGTTATGACTCTTGGAAATTTGTACCTGAAATTAATTGTCTGAACTGAAAATCTCTGAAATAATTTCAAAGCTCAGGAGAGAAAGAGAGAGAGAGAGAGAGTTAGGAATGTGAAAGTGTTGTTTTAAGAGAATGCGACATTGTGGGGAAGTGACTGCAATTCCAGAGACTTGTCTGACAACCATCTTAGATGCGTTACTTCACTGAATAGATGGCAAAAAGTGCAGTTATGAAGTTGTTTATAGTAAATTCAACAGCCAGTAAAGGTAACAAGCATGCGCTGCAGTCGTATCTCAGCTGTTTTCCCGACAGGATCACGTCTCGTGCTCATGCTGTTTAAAGGCGTTGTGGATCATCATCATCTTCCCCTCTTTATAACATGGAAACGTCGTCTAAAAAAGTGGAAAAGCTTGTAAAGAAATCCTTGCCGAACTGTTACGTGGGAATTTAAGTGTTTTAGTGATGTTTGTCAGTGTTTGTGGTTGGGGGAACGAAATATTTTTCCCATTGAAGATCAAGAGAAATAGGTTTCTGCTATTTGACAACTGATTATCAGACACATTTTCAGGAGCAGATGAGATATGAATAACAAAGGAGAGCTGCAATTCGCAGACATTGACAAAGCTCTTTGTGTGTGTGTGTGTGTGTGTGTGTCCAGGCTGCAGGAACCCAGCTTGTCGAATGGGAGCGCTGTGGATTTGCACAGGCTGCAGGCTGCCCATTCGAGACCCTGTGGTGCTGCGTGTGGGGTCCCACCAGCTGTGGCACACTGGCTGCCTATGTTGCGCCGAGTGCCACTGCCCCCTGCAGGACGATGCCAGCTGCTTCCTGCGGGATGGACAGCCCTTCTGCAGGGGGGATTACAGCAGGTAAGGCAGCTCAGTACCAACATTTCCCCCAGCTGGGGGCGCACTGGATACAGACTTTACAGGTGACCCTGAGGAAGGCGCCTCACCTCAGTCTTTTCTAGAAACTTTCAGGAACGGCAGGGTAACATCGATCAGTTATCAGTGTTGGTGTCGTCCTCTGACTGTGGCAGGAAGTTTGCTGTGAGGTGCGGAGGCTGCAGGGTAGCGCTCTGCCCCACCGACCTGGTCCTGAGGGCTGGGGGGAGCATCTATCATCCCACCTGTCTGCGCTGCTCACTCTGCAATCGCTTGCTGATGCCTGGCGACTGTTTCACCGCGGGGCTTCGAGGGCTGTGCTGTCAGGCGGAACAACCGACAGCAGATTCACGGATCGACCGTGGAGGGCTGTCGTTGGAGCCCAGTGCTGGTGAGCGAGCCCAGGTGTTCCCTTCTCACACGGTCATCTGGTCCGAGGGCCACTGCATTTGACCATCTCGCTTCATCCACCAGGGTCCTCCGTGGGCGGAGGTGGGTGGAGTCCACGCAGGGCTGCTGAGGACAGCTGGAAGGGGGAGCGAGGGCAGCGAGGAGGGGTGCGGGTGCGGACAGTGATCAGTGATGGCCAGCTGAGCCTCCTGCTCTCCTGCTACTCCAGGACCCCCCGGCCGGATGCCCAGGCGAAGCTCCAGCTGGGTCACCTCACGGGCCTCAGCCCCCGAGTAATCCGGGTCTGGTTCCAGAACAAGCGCTGCAAGGACAGGAGGCGCCTAAGAGGGCAGGACAGCTCCCTGGGGGGCAGCAGATCCAGGGTCAGGGAATAGACAGCATGCTGTTGTGCAGAATTTGTGTGTGTGTGTGTGTGAGATACATGTTGATGTGTGTTCATTGTACCTCACTCCCTGCTCTCAGACTCTACGCGGTGCCAGCGGACCCATGGTGGCCCTCAGCCCCGTACCCGCAGACTCTGCCATGCAAATCTGTGTTGCTGAATCGCCATGGGGACTGCTAGGCAGTCAACCAGAACTCAATAGGGGATCTGAACACCAAAGAGGATCAAAACACCTGCCCACTTTCCCAAAAGGAGGTCAGTAGGCCGAGCAGAACCTTCCGGCTGCTTCCAGTCTTTGTACAACACAGAGGACAAATTCAAATAAATGGGGGGGGGTCTAATGTTGCCAGGGGGTCTAGTGGTTACACCCTTCATCTTCCGGTCGAAGGATGAGGGTTCAAATCCCTAACCCTTATAAATGGGTAAATCAGTGTAGTCAAGGAGCTTCGTGTTCAAACCTCACACTGTGAATCAGGGAAGTGTCAGATGAATGAATAAAAAACTGACCACTGTCCCCTTTTTAAAACTTTCTACAACAGGGGCTCCACTGAATTGACCTGAAGTAAAAAAGCAGCGTTGATATCGCCACAAAAATATAGAATCTGAAGAATCTATAACCTGAAGAGGAACCTTCCGGAATCCAACTTGAAAACTGAGACTGGTGGAACATGCAGCCTCCGTTTGTGGTTTAAAGTGAATGATGTGAAATATCATGAACGTGGTAAATACAAAAACCAGCCAACTTTTCCTCTGAATATCTGCTGTAGCCAGAAACACAGTGAGAGGTTTCTCCACAAGGGGGGGCTATAGACCCCAAAAAGGACTGAGACCGGGTTCAGGACGGAAAGGGATCGAGACCTTGAGGTCGAAGGTGCGACTGTGGCCCCCCGCTGTGAGGGTTAGTGTGTTGGAGATCTGGAACTTTGTCAGCATATGACCCAAATCCAGACGAACGACAAAAATCAATCACAGAATTTGCCTTTTGTTCTCTTTTGTGCAAAACGGTGGTTCAACCGGGTGGGGAATAATTTCTACACACGATGGGTTTTCTACATTTCTTAAAGTTTTTTTATTACCATCGGAGCATCGCAGACTATCGTCGTGTTTTATAGAAGACTAGCTGAGTCACCTGGCATGATAACAAAATATATATCACCAAACAAAAACCAGTAATCACAGAAATAACACTATGAAAATATGTATACAATCCTAAGTACATTATAAAAACTAGAATCGCATAAATTAAAACAGTAAAAAATGTCAGTTCTAACATTTCTGCTGCGCATCTTGCTTTCTTATTTTTTATATGCAGTAAAGTCTGCAGATTTTGTTCCACTTCGGTTTTACTAGGGTAATCCTGGGTTTAGCATGACCATTTTTGTTTGTGGATATGGGAGTACAGGGGGTAAATTTTACACCGTGTCCTACGTCTCACACCACTTATGGTGATTTTGAATTCCACACCGAGCGGCACGTTGTGGTGGACAGTTAAGTATAATGCCTGGACAAAGACAATAAATCCTCAGCATGATGCTAACAGTGTAACGTCCATTATTATTATCACCTGTATTTTCGATACTTCAGTTTTGTCAACAACCACACGTTGCTGGAGTATTTAAAAATCCAAAAAAGGACAGAAACAAAAAAAAATTTAGATTTCTCAGATTTGATGTAGTTGTTCTATTGTTTATTAAAAGTCTATAATTAAAAATCTTTTGAAATAAAATTAGAGACCATGAGCCCTCTAGTGGTGACATTCCGGTACTCCAGGGGTCTCCCCACGTGCGCATGACCTTGAAATGGTTCGGATTCTTATTTAGCTATAAGCAGGTTGGTTTCCATACAGAGACAGGATTGATGAATTTTTCCAGCCAGATGTACAGAGAGAACCACTGAATGTGAGACAGCGGTTCTCCTCACACAAACTGACCCAACATTGGAGATCATCGATCCACCAGCAACAGGCCTCAGGCTGCAGGAGAACACTAAGCAGGAATGAGTCATGTCACGGTGTCCACGCCACCAGCAGAGCTCTTTGAACCAGACTGTGGAGCATCACAGTCCACATCCTTCAGGATGTCACTAGAGCTGGAAAAGTCAGTGGCTTCCTATTAACAGGAGTCAATCCTCACCGGAGCGTAAAACCCAGGCAGGCGGATCGTGAGCAACCAGCGCCTTTGGTCACGGATGACAAGATGACATTTCCGATGAGAGGCTCACCTAGGCTGCCCACGTTTGGTCTAAAGGTCACAGTTGTTTCTTTGTCAGGAGACTCTTCATGGTCGAAGAACATGCCCTGCAGGGTGCATCCTCACACTCACCCAGCGGGCGTTGCCACTGTGCTCCTGTCTGTCCAGGTGGGTCCCTTGTTCTCAGGAGCAAGCGAACAAAGAGGCCATCTGGACAGCGGTGCCGCTCTGCAGTCGCATCATAGTTCAAAGGTCAAAGGTCCGGCTGTTAAAGCAACCTTCAGGGGAGGCACCACTATTTAAGCATCATGGTTGACTGCTCACAGATGGCTATGGAGACCCAGTTTTCTTCCACACTCGGGGTCCCCAGATGGAACCACACTGTCTGCTGTGGATAAGAAGCACCTCTGAGACTCAGGGTGGCTCAAGATGCTACAGCTAAAAGGATTATTAAAATACTGCTTCTGAACAGCTTTTGACTCCCTCTGTCCCTCAGAGCAGCTGAAACCCTCCCAGCATTGAAGAAGGGTTTCAAACCCATCTCTTGCAGAGCCATGTCTCTCCAGACCTCCTGACAGCTACATAAATGAGTCCAACACCACATGCTGTGATTATCTATGTGTTTGCTGTGCGAATGTCACTTCTGCAGGCAGCTACTTGAGGGATGTGAACCAGCAAGATGTTGGCATCAGACAAACATTCTGTGTTCTAATCATCCTGCTTATGAAGCTGTTGATCTGCCATTGATGCACTTTGTTTACAGTCAGTTGTTTGGAGAGAAGCATCTAAGTGTACAGAACAAAGGTAATACTCTGCAAACAAAGAATTTGTTGAAAAACCATATGAAGTAATAAAACCAGGGAGGTGGAATCCAGGCCACAGCGAGCAGGAGGTGAAAGGTCACAGATATAAGGCAGGAAACAGAGACCAGCCCGGGGTTCCCTCATGCGTCAGGTTTACCGCAGTGTACAGGAGTGTAACAGAACCCTTATCTTGCAAAGCGACACACTTCTGACCCGGTGCTGGTCACCGGGGGCAACAGGCCACATTCTGGCCAGAGTCCAGGAGCCCCTAGAGTTATAATTATCCAGGAACCTGTGGTGGTTCATCAGTGTCCAGGCATCATGCTCAGCCCTTCTGAGAAGACCATGGCACAGCTTTAATCACTGTCTCACACTCGCACTCACACACACACACACACTCACACACACACACACACACACACACACACACACACACACACACACACACACACCCCTCTTACCTTCAGTCTCTTGCCACGGAGAACAATAAAGTGCTGATGTCACATCCTGGTGAACAAAGTTCAGACCTGCAGACCAGAGATAAGGGATGGGGTGGAGCAGGCAAATGGATCCCTTTCTGAGAAAGCATGTGGGTTTATACATATACTTGTGCATGCGCGCGCACACACACACACACACACACACACACACACACACACACACACAGGTAATTCCTATGAATTCACACAGAACTCAGTGATTCAAAGTTAATGGTGCAGTTAGTTATACAGTGACTATAAGAAAAACAGCCAAGAGCCATTAAAAATCTGATTTTTATTAGTACAAATAGAAAAAAAAAATCAAATAACTTAACCCTACGATCCCCGACCACAGTCACTGTTATTGTAAGCAGTTATCGTGATATTAAAAAGATCACTGAAGTACAACAGTTCGAGCTGGGTGTCACTGAGAGCTCCAAAAAAACGGTTAACGCACAGGGTGTGGTGCATCTCCTGGGAGGACTACCCTCTTCCCAGAGTTCATAAGCGGTGGGGCGTTCACCTGGACCTGTGGTCCAACCTCAGCTCACAAGGGGCCATCAGGCTGGTCGGTCACCAGAGAGCAAACAGGTTCAACAGCAACAATGAAAACCGATCAACAACCACAGTCCGGCTGCCCCAGCCAACAGGGGGCGCTGTCCAAACACAAACTGGTTGCGCTCGGCTGGGGACCCACAGCTTTCCCTCATTAAGAGCTTCAATCCAAGTTTGGTTCTGCTGTTAACTATCTGTCGCAGCAAGGAAGGGTTTGTAAGCTCTGCCCACAATAAAGAGAAGACCCTCCCCCTTCTGCAAGTGACATGGGGGCCAGTCAGAGGGTCTGCACGAGCACGGGGAAGAGCAGGGAAAGGTGCTCGGCACCGCGGATCGGCAGCCTGTGGGTGGTGTAGTAATGCACCGCCTCGGGGATGCTGTCGAACGGCGGACTGTTCTCCCCCAGGATGTACTTGCCCTCCTTGGACAGCGAGAACTTCATGTGCATGAAGCCCTGGCAGCTCCTGAGGACAGTGGACACACCAAGGAGTCAATTTACTGTGGCATTTCAAACAGCAGCACATCACAGATCCCACCCTCCCACTCCCCCCCCCTCGTACTCCCACCTGATGTCCAATAGGGACCTTCTCACTGGGCCTCATTAGAATATGATTTGTAAACAAGGGGAGAGGAAATATCCTGTTTGGAGACACAGTATTTGAAATATTGAAACACACACACACACACACACACACACACACACGCACGCACGCAACAATCCTCACTCCGCACAGCTACAGGGAGCGGATGTGTAATATGGAGACTGAAGTGGACACCCTGTAGCTAGAGAGAAAGGAAACACAGATCTCACACACACACACACACACACACACACACACACACACACACACACACACACACACAGACAGACGCGCGCGACGGAAGGGGGGGGATTAGGCAGGAATGACTAGGGTCAGCATGTTGCCTTTGTAGTCATGGGCCCCAGTTCTAACTGCAGGAGAGAGCGAGGGGTTTGGGGGAGCAAAGCATTCTGGGAGAATTCTGACAACAGAGCAAAAAACACAAAGTGAAACCCCCCCCCCCAAGCAGAATGCTGGACAGTTACACACTAAACACACATCAGCTGGATTAGTGGGAGTTTAGTGGACTGGACAAATGTCTGCATGGTCATTCTGGGAGGAGGGGGGAGAGGGGGGAGGGAAAAGGGCAATTGTGGGGAAGGGGGTATAAGGAAGGAGGTGGCGGCAGTGCGGTACAGACACGCTCCTCCCCTTTAAGGAGCCACTGGGTACAGCACCGCTGAGCTAATAATAGTAAGACAGCCGGAGGACTGGGGTCTAATTTGGTAGCTGTACTCAGTACAGCGAGTGGAGCCCCCCCACCTTGTCCTACTAATAGCATGGGAAACACAGTAAATTTGCAGTAACTCGTAGGCAGGACCGGCCTTAACAAACACAGGGCAAAATTTCGAAATCGATGGTGGGGTCTCCTGTACTAAGATTGACATGATTATATTCTCTTGCCATGCATTAAAATCAAAATAATATCTGGATTTATTAGCCTACAGAGTGAGTGAGACGAGCAAAAAGTGGCCTTAATCTCCACAGTTCCTGTTGGCAGTTTTGAGCTTCTGTTTTGGTCACATAATTACCCCCCATGAGGTCAAACAGATTCTCCTGGCCTTCTCCGGTACACTCTGCACGACAGGCCTGCATGGCCCACCCATTGCACGTGTTCACATTTCTCTGCCGAGACGGAGGACCTGAGCACCTGAACCCCCCCCTCAGGCAGATTGCGTGTAATACATGGGCTGGAGGGAAAGCAGGTCAGGCAAATTGGTGGGAAGCGGAGCAGCCGCAGTTTCTTCATGCCCATTAGGGGACGTCCTTCTGTCAGCCAGAATCTCAAGGGTAATAAAGCCAAGCGAGTGCTCTGTGTGTGTGTGTGTGTGTGTGTGTGTGTGTGTGTGGGGAGGGGTACAACACACGGTCACGCATCTCATAATACCCATCAGTAGTTGAGAGGAAGCACAGACACAAGTGACATTTACCTGCTGTTCGAGACCTGGGACTGAGATGTGAGGCCAAACAAGAACCACAGCGTTGCTAGGGCAACAGTAGTGTGACAAAGAGGTGTGTGTGTGTGTGTGTGTGTGTGTGTGTGTGTGTTGGGGGGGCGGGGGTGAGGTGGGAGAGGTACCTGAGGGACAACGAGTAGTCGGAGCGATTCGTCTGGCTGTTCCTCACCAGGTAGCTGCACTCCTTGCACAAGGTAAGCAGAGACTCCGCCTCCAAGCGGCTCAGAGCACCGTGGTACCACCTGGGACCCGAAATGCAGCGAATGACGGAGACGCAGTACAATCCCTTATGCCGCCAAACACGCAGAGCAAAAGAGACGAGCAGGAGGCTGGGGGTGGTACATACACCTGGTTCTCAAGCGGGAGGGTGGGGTCCACGCGCTCGCCCAGCAGCACACAGGAGTCCGCGTGCCTTCGGAACTTGCTGGCTCCGCCCATCGCAGGCGTCGTCCTCACTGGCGGGGGGCGCTCTGTCTGTGTCACTGGGTGCTCCCAGTTGGGGCCATCGAACTGCACTGGATGTAGAAAGTGGGGGGGGGGGCAGTTTAGAACAGTGTCATAACAAAGTGCCACAGCCTGCGGGGTAACAAATGTGCACACACCGCAGGGTATCACGGGAAGGGAGCGGGGAAGCGTTCCAGATACTGGCGGCTCTTGGCTGCGACTCAGCGCATCTTGTTAACAGACTGTTCCAGCTCAGCGAGCAAAACGCAGGGCCCCAGGTCACCTTCATCCACAACCGGGGGGGAGTTTAAGAAGAAAGTGGAGGGAAAGTAGCGGGGGGTGTACTAAACATGAGGGACTGGGGGGGGGGGTGTACAGGGGTACCATCAGCCACACACTTGGGTTCCTGGGTTTGAATCCTACACCTTTTGTAGTTCCTTTGATGAAGGTATTTACCCTGAACTGAGAATAAAATGTCCCTGCTGTGTAAAAGGAAGTGTGTGTAAGTCATCATGGAAAAAAGTGACAGATGAATGAATTGATAATAAATAATAAACAAACAATCCAAACACAGGGCCTGAGGGGTAACGTTATTCTTCACATTTTTCTAATCTACGAGTATTGGTGGTTCAGTGCAGAAAATCTGCACGAGTGGTGTGTGTGTCACAGTGACACTGACCCTTGGAGTGACCTCCTCCTCGTGACGTCCGCATCCCACATTTCGCATGTCAGCTCTCCTCCCTGAGATAGAGAGTAAAACTCGTGCCCCCCCCCCCACAGCTGACAGACCCCTCCATCCCTCACCAACACACACCAGCAAGATTGTGATCAGCGATTGTGGAGCCTTTTAATTAATGAAAATCTGTTTGACTGACGAGAGTAAAACTGCTTTGACAGCATCCAGAGCTCACATTTACCTTCACTGTGTCAATAAAGTGTGTGTGTGTGTTTGTGTGTTGCTTATTGAAACAGGTTAACACTAAATGATCTTGCATTAAGGCAGATGTCACCATTGAGCTGGTACATCTGCTCTCTCTCTCTCTCTCTCTCTCTCACACACACACACACACCCACCCATTCATGCTAATGAGGGGCTGCTGATCAGTTAGCAGCATGTTTGTCATTACCAGGGCGATTACAAGAGGCCTGGTGGTTCCTACAGAGCAGGACCCCCACATGGGTCCCCAGGGGATGGAACCTATGGCTCCTTTACAACTTTCACACCCACGATCCCACAGGGAAAGATGAGGGAGGGGGGGTGAAGAGAGATGTGCAGCTCAACAAACTGCCACAGCGGACACACTCAGGGGTTCTGTTCATGAATATGCATCTCCTGACATTTATCATCAGCCCCCCCGAGAGTGGAGAGATGCCGAGGGTGCGGCTGCTGCTAATTAGCGCCTCTTTACCGTTTTGTGTAGCGGATTTTTCTCCAAAGTGATGCACAGTGAATGATCACCATGACAACGCATCACATTGCACCCCTCCTTGGTGAAACCCCCCCAGCACCTGCTGACTGCACGCGTGGGACGGGGAGGAGTGCAGGAAAGCCTGAAAGCATTCTCTTTATCTCTCTCACACACACACACACACACACACACACACACACACAGAGGGACGTGCCTTCACAGGTGCTGCTGGTTTCCCACTAAAGTGCCCATGTTTCCCCTGGGGGGGTAATTATTCATGTAACTGCAGCTTTGTGGTATTTCAATAAGAACAAGTGGCAGCTTGCGAGGAGCTCCTCTGTGAAATGAAAGACCGATAAAAATTCATGTATAAATTTAGTTTATCTCAAGGAGTATTTAACACGCCTGAGGGAGACAATGTGGAACACTGTCCTGAGGGACGTCTTGAGGCCCCCCCAGTACCCCTTCCATGCCCATGTGAGTCAGCCACACACCACCAGGACCTGAAGATGGCAAGCAATGTGTGGAACAGGATTACTACCAGGAGGCAGGTGTGTGTGTATCTTTGCTGGGGTGGGGGGCCGGTCTGTTTGTACGGGAGAAGAGGGACAAAGTGACAGATTGACCAACTGTGGCCCAGCAGGACAGAAACATGACCCCCACCACCTTCTACACAGTCATCTCTACAGAGCCTTACCTGAAGCCACCTGGTCGGAAGAGACATCTGTGCGCAAACCTGGGTTCGAATTCTTGTTGCTATGCCGACAACAAGGCGACTGGCTGGGCCAGTATCACAGAGCTGATGTGTGTTGGACAAGGATGGGTGTGGCCGGAGGATGAACAGGCTGGGTGCATTCAGTAAGTGGGTGTGGCTTGAGCATGTTGGTATGCTCAGGGTGTGGGTGTGGCCTAAAGATGACCAGTCTCGGTTTGACCAGTCAGTGGATATGGCCAGCCAGTGAACGTGGTACTACCTGCGAAAGCCTTGGAAATGTTGTCCTTCTTCCACTCCCAGGGCTGGTCGTACTCATCTGCCGGCCGTTCATCCTCCCGGGGCAGTCGGCTGTCTCGGCCCAGGCTCCGCCCCCGGGGCCTGTCTTCATAAGGGGTGTCATACAGCTGTGGTCTGCCTTTCGTGTGCTGGCCCCCTGTCCCTCGCTGCAGCTCTGTAGAGATGGGACAGTATTGGTGACACCAGGGACTGAGGGTGAACGGACAGATCCAGAAGCCCCAGTGATGTACCCCGCAGGATGAGACCCCCTGGGTACCCCAGTGGCACCTGGAGAGGTCCTACTTGTCAGAAAAGATTTCATGACCCCCCCCCCCCCCCCAAGACAAGTGTCTGGGAATCGATAAGAACACAAAATAAACATTACTGAATTGTGATTGGGCTGTGAGAGCTGGGCTGACACAGCTGTCTACTGCACTTACCGCGGTACAGACAGCGGAGGAACGTTTCAACAAGGTAACTAGTGAGATCGACAGTGGGGGGGGGGGGGGCAGCATAAATCACACAAAGGGAGGAAAACGAGAGAAATGTGAGCGGAAAATGGAAAGGGGGAACTGGGAGGGCTTTAACCTTTGGGCGACACTGCTAGCGGGTGTCCCTACCATCTCCATGGCAACAGGGAGAACCCTCGGGACTGACCCTGATGGAGCTAGTGGGGTAGGTGGGGGGGGTGAGCTGGGTGCAGCACTGAAGAATCCTGTAAATTGCAGGACGGCGAAGGGCGAAAAGGGATGCTCTGAAATATGGCCATACTCATGCATCGCCACACACACACACACACACCGGGAACCTGGAACGGGGAGGGGGGTACAATCAGAACCAAGGCAGAAGTCTCCCATTCACCCCGAATTCCCAGAATTCCCTGACACTGTGGAACCCAATACCCCCCCACCCACCCCACACTCTGACTCTTCACTAAACCTTTGTAGGTCATTCTTGAAGGAGGAGGGGTTACAACCAATGTTTTAATCAGAAATGGAGGAGGGGTCAGCTGTGACAGATGTAGGAGGAGAGGTTCCAGCGCTGGGTACCTGTGATGAACCGCTGCGCCTCATAGGGCTCCATGTAGCCATTATTTTCGGGCAGAACCACTTCCCGCTCTGACCGCACACACCGCTCAGGCCGGGCATCAAACGGGTCTGAGTAGTCTGTGTCTCCGGCCAGTGGGGCAGATGGAACCACCTGGAACAAAGAGAGAGACACGCAAACGTGTGAAAACACACACACACACACACACACACACACACACACAAACACCCTTGAGTCCTGGGTGCCAGGAACCTTGCTTTACCTCATTACCTGCTGTGCCAACAGCCAAGAGCTTCGGGTTTGTTCTCACCCCCTCGGCCAGGGGCACCATCAAGGTGCCAAGGTCTGCGGACACGTCTCTCCTCACACATCACACCCACACGGCACACACTGACAGGCCAGATGCCGGAGGCTAAACAGGGACTAAACACTGCAACAACCCGTCTCTGCCCGCCCCGTCCCACCCCGCTACACCCCACGCACCACCTCACCCCTTCTGGCCCTGGAACGGGCAATGTGTCTGGAGGGCTGCCGATCCTGTGCCCAGCATTCCCAGCTGCAAACACACTGACAGGAATGTAAAATAAGGGTCCTCGTGTATGTGTGTGTGTGTTCATGGGCTCAAACCTCCATGTCCTCAACAGCATTCCTGAACACCCCCTCAGTGTGTATTCATCACTTCCCCCATCCCACCTCTCCTGGCACGAAGGGAGGAATGTGCAGTGGGTGTTTCTTAATGGGGGGGGGGTTAATTCTGCATTCCAGCACTACAGCAAATCACCCCCAAATATGTGTGTGTGTGTGTGTGTGTACAGCCAGCACGCCTGTGGGCATAGGGATGGGAGCAAGCAGAATGATTCTCCCAGCATTCCCACCCGCTCTGTCACAAACAAATGGGCTGTCTTGCAAGTCATGCAGCTGAGGTGTCAGCACTGCTGTCTGGACCCCAGGCAGCGATGTTGGGTCGCGACCCCCCCACATCTGTGCACCGTGAAGAAGGCCCTGCTCTGTATTTGTTTGATTATAGCTGAGGGGTCCATGGTGGCCCTGGGGTCAAAGCTGCTTTAGACAAAACTGTCGCTGCGGGTGGGAGGCTAAAGGGGGAGGTTTATATTTTGGGCTCTCTGCAGGGGTGACAGCAGAGGTGCACCTCATCAGTGTTGCCTAGAAGTGGCTGCTGGAGGAGATGAAGATAGGGTCCGCAAGAACCTGCTTGCTCTGCTCATTCCAGCATATTCTGGTCAACATTTTTTTCCAAAGAAATATTTCCCTTTATGTTTAAGTGTGTTTTTCTATTGCAAAAGAGCACGTGCCACTTCTCAGGGCGAACCTGAACCCCCCACACATGCAAAATTCAACACGTAAAACGAATAAGCTGCCACTGGTGCAGCAGTGAAGAAACGCCGGTTTGGTTCACAATTATTATATTTAATTTAACCGTCCAGGTGGGATTTGCAGCTAAAAACGAACCTCATCACCGACATCCCCGCGGCTTCCACGTTCTCCTTCGCACGCACGTGCGGTTCGGACGGGTTACGGTCACATTTATACCGTGTCGCACATGTCACTCAGCTGTCACCGTTTCCACACAGCGCCGCGTCCAAAGGTGCAACCGCAGATCGTGAACCAGGGCGTCCAGTGCTGTGTGTGCGCGCGCGCGCGGGCACGAGACAGTGACCGCCCACTCACCGGCTTCGGGGGGTCCTGGAAGGTCACGGTGCTCAGCAGCTTGTTCCGCACGAGCTCCTGCGAGTCGATCTTGATGAGCCGATGTTTGGGCGACATCGCTTTCCCGCCCGGACCGGCCGCCCTGAGGCTCGCGCCCGAGTCCTGCACGAGGCCCCCGTTAGCGACGCGCGTCCCCTGGTCAATGTAGGGATCCTCGAAGTCCAGGTTCTTCTGAGCCCGGTAGGCGCGCAAGAGCTCGCTCTCCCCGTCCGAATAGTCGGGCTTGGGGGGCTGCGGGGGCGCGCGGCGGCTCCCGAAGCTCAGGTAGTCCCTCAGCCACTTCGCCATGGGCTCATCCGCGAGGCACGCGGAAACGTCCGCAGGTCCCGGCGCCGGGAGGAGAACAGGTGCGTCCAGCCGTGAGTGGAACCCGGATGTTGGTAGCGAGGGCACGCGCTCCTGGACACAAAGCCCGGTACTTTCACTGAGTATGTTAACAAACACACGCACAGTGTCCGAAGTCACCGCCCCCCGCACAAGTCTGCTTTGGTGCGGATTATGGAGGAGCCCCTCCCTCCCTTCCTCTCACACACACACAGAGTTCCGAATGACTTTTCTGCACGAGTTTCACACAAACACACCCCGGAGGAAAAGTCCACTAGTGTCCACCGATGTCCAGTGTGGTCCTGCGGGGGTCCAACACTCGATGCCGCGCCATGTGCTTCTCCAGCTCCAAAGTTCAGCTACAACTTCAACCAAAAAGGAAAAGTGCAGTTTTTCCTCAACATTTCGCTGACCCACAAAGATAATTTGAAGAAAGGAAGAAATTAAAGTGTAAGAATTTGCTCTTAAAGTAACAAATTACCGGCGTTCTTCAGGAATGCACAGATGGAGGTGAAGTTGCGGGTCACGGTCTCTTGAGCAACGCGATGGACAAAGTTCAGCTGCTCGTGCCTCTCGATGCTGGGGGTCCGCCGTCCTGGGAGGATGATGAAGATGCTGAGGATGAAGACGATGATGCTTGTCCGTGTCCCGCTCCGCTCGGGAACCCCGAACAAAGAGAGGGAGACGAGACCTGGCGCCGCGGCTCCTGGCGGGCTTCGCCCCACAGGACACGCGGGAAAGGAGGAGCCGCGCGATGAGGCCGGAGCCCCGCGGGGTGCGCGAGCTTTCCACGCGACGCGAGTGGCAGCGGCACCCGGACTGGAAACGGGATCGAAGGGGAACGTGCGAGGAAGCGACCGCTTAAAGGGGAAGACACCGCCCCACTCACCCGCCGCGCTGGGTTTTTTTTTTCTTTTTTCCACTCGGCCGACATTAAATCGCTGCGTTTGGTTTGGCGTCGAGGGGAAAAACGGCGGCCGAGAGGCTCCCAAACTCCCGCACAAAGGAGCCCGAGAAACGCGTCCCGTTGCCGCTGACAGCGCCTTCAGCCGGCGTCCCCCTCTGTGGCAGTGCAGCTGCTACCAAAAGAGCGACAAATTCTCACTTTCACACCCCCCCCCCACGCTATATTTCTAGCACGTGTTTATTTATGGAGAAAGTGAAAGGACTGGGGGGGGGGTCCTCCAGCTAAGTGTAATAATTCAGCCTTTAATAAATGTGCTCTCTATCGAGCCAGCCCGTTCTCTCACAATGCATTATAGTCACATTTTTTTGTGTTGTTACGTCTGTTTTTGGAAAGTCACCCGGGGAAATTATTGATTCGCACGTCATTCAGGACGATTCACTGATTTCCGGGAGGAAATAAACCTCTGGTGGTTTTCACAGTGTTTGAGTCATTATCCGCCTTTGCTGGGGGGGCTTCCCTCTCCCCTCTAAGGCCTTCTGGGTGCTGGCAGCTTCTGCTAAATACTTAAAAGCATCAACCACTCTGAAGGTATTAGCAGAACATTGAGACCTTGGAGTCAGGTTCCTCACATGGATCTTGTAAGCTGTGGACACGGTCAGCTAGGGTCCTGGTGGGTGTCACTGGTGTGGAGGTCATCAGCAGAGCAGTGGCTGGGAAACAGGATTGGATGGAGCTTAAAGGACCTCCGGGAACCTGAGCAACATCCGGTCTGGTGGTAAGATGACATTTTCAGGCCCAGCTCTGTTCGCACGGTTAAAACAAAAAAGTGCAGAAGTCACAATGTTGAAGTAATAAAATGGCCATGGCTGCTTCTTGTAGAACGTGTGCATGATGTCACCCCATGTTCCCCTGGGGCATGGCTTCATAAAGCAGACTGCCCCCCCCCCCACTGTGTATTACCCCCAACTGTAGCTCAAAATCTCTGACACATTTTAGAAGCATACACAGCCGACGTGGACCCTGCGAGCTCACCGGAAACCCCGGTCTGCACCGAGTAACACGGTGAAAATACTGTCACCGGCGTCCTCTCTGCTCCTTTTTGGAGGACAATAGAAGTGCCCTTCATTCCTGTACAGTTACGTCACGCCAACCTAATTAATCTGTTCCAGAACCTCCGACTTCAGGCCACAGCAGTGAGACAGTGTGTGTGTGCTGCGCTGCCCCTTGGTGGCATTTTGGCAGCACTGCACCTGCTCGGTCACTGACTCCACCAGCGTGTGTGACTTGGTCCCAGTGTTAATGTCCTCTGGCCTGTGAGGTACAGAACGTGTCACGCGCATCTACACCCGGTTGCAAATGCAAAATCCATTCTTCATGGTCACAACAGGCTGAAGTAGGCAGGGTGAACCTCGTGTATTTTTGTGTGTTTTTAGTGTCCAACCAGAATGTCCACACAGCTGGTTTTGAGGCCTGCAGTGGACAGTGGCGGACAGTTGCTCTTCACGCCCCCTGGTGGACAGAAAGCCTGAAAGAAAATTCCCGGTTGGGATTAACAAAGTCCCTCTTGGTGTCCTGTCCTGTAATTGTCACAGAGAATGACGTTGATTCCGAAATACAGCAATATCAGGTCAGGTGGCAGTCAGAGTCCAGCAAAGGGAGCTGGCCACTTGCCATCTAACATAGATAGACAGAAAGGCAGATGGATGATGAATGGATGAAAACTCTGATTCCAAAGTAAGTTCCATGAGGTTACGGGAGCACACTTACACTAGAGATAAAGGACAGTGGGATAATTAACTATAATTAAATTAATAAAAGGCCAAATTGTCAGTTCAGACCGCAGACAGTTAACAGTGATGGTAGTGTGTGTGGTGGGGTCACTCCCACAGTCTGGAAAAGCAGTTCCTGAGCTTGGTGGCGTTGGCCTGCAAGCTGTGGTCATGTCTCCCAGACGAGAGCACTGTAAACGTGGTGGAGAGTGTGAGTTGGGTCCCGCTGATGGTGTGAGCTCTCCTGACACGCCACTTGATGTAGGTGGTCTGGATGGTGGGCAGTGAGGTCCTGGTGATGGACTGGGCAGTCTTCACTGGTCAGAAGCAGTGTAGTTCCCACACACAGACTGTGATGCAGGAGGTCAGGATGCTTTCTGTGGAAAATCTCTAGAAGGTGGTGAGGATGGTGGATGGTGTTGCTGAACGTCATCCTCTGTTTGGCTAGGATGGTGTGCAGAGTGAGAGAGAGGAGTTTTTTTGAGGGTCCATCTCTGTTGCACTTCGACTGGAGAGTCCAGCCCAATCCTCAGCACAGAGATATCCTTCCTCATTAGTGTATTTGGTCTGTTGGTGTCATTTATCCCAACACACAACTGCGGCAAGGGCTGTATCTGCTAGACAAGACTAGTACACATCTGCAGCAGTAACCTGCACGTCCCAAAGACCTGAACCTTCTCAGAAAGTAAAGGCAACTGTGTATGTTCTTGCTCAGAGCCTTTGTGTTGCTGGAAGAAACAAGATCAAAATCGATGTGCAAATGACCAGCAAGACGGAGGCCATTAAAGCAGGTGACAGATGTCACAGTGTGGTGACACAACACTCTGGTGGTTGCCTGGGTCTCCCCTACCTTCTGATGGTGATGGAAGTCCACCTGGATCATAAACTGAGAAGGTCACTCTTGACTTTCCACCTTCTGGCTATTCCATCCGTGTCCCTCTGTGTCCCTTGTTGTCTCAGATTTTGCAGCAGCTCACAATTTTGCTGAGGTGTCAGTGCTGATACACACGGGCAGGAGAACCTGAGGACCTGCTGTAAGAGGCAGGGGGTGTGTGAGGGGACATCCAGAGTCCGGATGTATAGGAGAAGGGTGAAGGGGGGGGGGGGTCGGTGCCAAAAACAACTTTTGGGGGAGGAGAGAGAACTGGGAGGGGGAGTAAATGGGATGTGGTGTGTGTGTGTGTGAGAGAGAGAGAGAGAGAAGGACGTCGAAGGGGAGCGCAGGAGAACAAGGTGCAGACTGCAGTGCAGGCATCAGTCTGCTGTGGCGTACGGGAGGAAAGGGGACTGCAGCGCGAGTGTGTGTGCGTGTGCGTGTGTGTTTGAACTGTTGTTTTTTCGGGACCCGAGGGCTCGGCATCTGTGTGTAGGTTCACGCTACAGATCCCGTCCAGAATGAGAGTGTGTCTGTGCACCGATTATTGCTTACAGAGTCAAACGGACCGAGTCGAAATTGCTGCTCCTGGGGTTTCATGCTAGCTGGTTAGCCTACTGTGCTCAGGTCCTCTGTGAGTGTGTGTATGGGGGGGGGGTACATCTCTGCCAGCTCACGTCTCACCGTTTCCAACCCTCAGGACAGATGTCATACGCTGCAAACTGCAAAGAGTTAAATACATGCGTGCATGTGTTTGTGTTCATGTGAATTCGTACACACGTGTGTGTATGTGAGTGTAACATGGAACATTGTTTCCCTTCGTTATCCAGATCTTTAAAACAGGACCCCACGTCTGGCGGTGGGGGTACGGAGAGCCGAGGACCACTTGGACTCTGATTGCCATAACCTGTCATCTTGGCTCCATGGACCCTCAGCTCCTGTTTGTGTGGACGAAGCGCTTCTGCCCCTGCTTTGGGCCACTGGCGGTACGTAGCCAGACAGGAGGACGAAAGCTGAGAAGATTCCATCTATTTCACTCGTTTGCACACAGACGGGGGTCATCGTGAGGTTTTGCCGAGGTTTGACCTCCATGTCTCCGTGCGACTGCAGAGCCTGGACTGGAATAAAAGCGACCAGAAGCTGCTGCAGGCCGTGGAGCAGAATGACTCTGACAAGGTCGCCGCCCTGCTGGTGAAGAAGGGGCTGTGCGCCTCCAAGCTCGACCCGGAAGGGAAATCGGCGTGAGCCTCAAACACATTTGATCAAAGTTGTGAGGAGGAGGATTCAAAGTGGATTGAACACTTTTATAAATATATTCATCAGTAACTAAGTATCATATAAACACGTAGTCTAAACCAAGAGGAGAAAAAAATGTTGCAAAGTGGCTGTAGTACTAGTAATTGTGCTGTAAAGGGATAAATACGTGGGTGCAGTTTAACACTGAGGAAGGACTTTTTGGAAGGAAGTGTCTGCTAAAGGAAATCATAAATATATAAAATAAATATGTATTGCAGTTCATAATAACAAAGTACCACTTTTCAGATCAACATACAGATGCGTCTCTGTTCTGCAGGTTCCACCTGAGTGCATCCCGGGGTCGCGTGGACTGTCTAGAAGTCTTCCTGTCACACGGGGTGGACATCAGCAGCACGGATGGTTCCGGTAAACAGGAGCACATGCCACACAAGGGGGTGCCACAGCGGGGGCCAGTCAGTCACTTTCTCCACTGTCTTTTTCTCTCTGAGGCCTTACTGCTCTCCACCTGGCGGCAAAGAACGGCCACGTCGCCTGCGTGAGGCGGCTTCTGCAGGTGAGGGCTCCACCACGACAGAACTGCACCCCCTGGTGGGCAGGATGATGGAGGCTGTCATTTACCAACAACATCCACATGCATGTGTGCTGGTCGGGGTCTGGTCACCCAGGTAAATATAACTGTCCCCACAGGAGGGGGCACCAGTAGATTCAACTGACAGCCTTGGCAGGACAGCGCTGCATCATGCAGGTAACACCGGGAATCTCTCGTTCTGTCTCACACACACATACACACATACACACACACACACACACACACACACACACACACACCTGCAGCTGTCAGTCAGAGTCCCTGCCTGCAAGAGGGAGGTCAGCAAACACTAACCCCCCACCATGTCTGGACCCCAGCTGTTCATGGGAGCCTCTCCTGCACAGAGACCCTGGGGGACTTCAGTGCCTGTCTGGACCCCCAGGATGCAGTGAGTACAGAACCTACCACATAGAGGGCTCATGGTGCTCCTCCTCTTCTTTTGATATAAACGCGCCTGAAGAGAAGCAAAACAGGACGGTTGATGCAAAACGTATTAAATTCACATGGTTTCCTCTCACAGGATGGGGTGTCCCCCCTGCTCCTGGCTGCCCACATGGGCCGGGCGGCAATCTGCGACCTCCTGCTGACCCGGGGAGCCGATGCCAATCTACAGGACAACAGTGGCAGGTGGGGGGTGGCTCTCGTCTCTTCCAGATGTTCTTCAGCTCCTTGAATGTAATACTGCTCAACTGTATAACACATCATAATTTATTTAGCAGGGGGTCAGTAGATGGGATTAGAGTTAGTCAGTGGCTTGCAATCAAAGCACTTGGGTTTGATTCCCACCTCCTTACCCTCAACTGATACATTAAAAATTACCCAGCTGAAAAAAGCCTAAATGGTGTACGAATGTAACACCGTAAGTCGAGTTGGAAAATAGCATCAGATGAATGAAGAAAGAATTCTAAATGAGAACAGTTATAACAGCTGTGATCTCAGTCGGTCACATTTGCATCCATCACATCCTGCACTTTTATAAAACCTCACGTTCTGCATTTGGACCTGGATCCCGTGTCGAGTTGCAGGTCACCCCTGATGCTGGCATGTGAGATGAACAGCGTGGACACCGTTCAGACACTGCTGAGGGGCGGGGCTAAACCACAGTCCGCCATTGGGAGCCAGTTGTGTGCGTCAACAGGTCCAGGTAACACAGGTCAGGCCAGCTGAGGCGCACAGTGTGTGTTGGCGTGTGGGAGTTCACATGTGGGTAAGACCTGCTGTCTGTTTGTCTCCACATGCCCACTAAGGCCTGGATGGCCAGGGTGCACAGGTAACCATGAATCTACCATCTTTACACCTGAGGCATCAAAGGAAAAGCACACATTAATATGACTGAGGCTCATTTAAATAATAAACGGCATCGGTGACGTGTGAGTGTTTTAATTTGATTAAAGTTTATTGTTTTGTTTGAGATGGAGGAGATGTGCAAGTTAGGGACTGGGGGAGGACTTCCGCTGCAGAGAAAGAATGACCTGGAGCAGCAGCAGCAGCACACTGCCCTCCCTGCTCTGGAGGAGGTGCTGCACCATTGCACATTAACACTGACTGCGTGACCATGTGTGGTAAAGGAATAACTGAGCTGACCAACACAGAATGTTCAACAACATATTTTTCTGCCCCACCTAGCGGTTGAAGCAGATCGAGCTGGAGAGGAACCAGCTCTTACTGGCCATCCAGGAGCTGAAGGAGGCCAGGAGGTTGGGACTGAACATGAACCCCCTAGGTGTGTCACACACCCCTCGTGATCCATTGTCACACACCTGACCTCACACACCTGAAGAGTCACATGACGTGGATGCAGCACAGTGGGTGTCAGCTGGTTGTACCCGTGAGTCGGTTTCCCAGGATCCTCATTCAACTCTGTTTCCCAGAGCCCCAGAAGCCCCTCTCACCACGGTCACGTGACTCCGAGCACGAGTTCCTCTCTGCCCACGAGGACTGTATTTCTCAGTGGGATGCCGACTCCCTCCGTACTCCAGTGAGCCTGGGGGACCCGCTCGCATGGTGGGCTCTGCAGGAAACCATTGAGATCCAGTCTGATCCTGTTCTCAAAGCACAGGTACCCACACACATACACACACTCTCACACCACGGCAGTACCACAGATCACTTCACTGCCTATGTGTCCTGTGGATGCTGATCCTCTAGTCTGACACTGAGAGCGTAGACATGCAGAGCGCCTGTTCCCTCCTGGTCCCCATCGCTCTCTACGATTCCCTGAAGGAGGAACGTGAAGGGCTGCAGGAGCCCCAGCCTGAGGTCCAGAGTGCGGCTGTTGCCACCCGCATGAAACACGAAGACAGGTAAGGGTCTTCACATGCATAGTTCATTTCACAAGAATACATCAGTGTCCCTACAGTAGCATGAATAACCTCCTAGGACACCACCATTTATTTTCCTCTTCTCTAGAGGACATACTTTCAAACATCTCTCTCAAACTGTACATGTTAAAATGCTGACTCATAATGCAGCTTTTAGAGGAAATTCTATGCTTTTAAATGATACCACATGTTTGGGAATGGGCCTTGGACAACAACTTTTTCTTTGCTGGGTTCCAGGAGGGCATCTAAGCATCTCCTGAAGGAGAAAGAGTCACTGGAGCAGAAAATCACAACCTGATTTTATGTTAAACTTCAATTACTTAAGAAAGAGGTTGAATACCGTGAAGTTGGTGTGGACATTCAGAATGAAATGAAAACGTGTCCACTTTAGAATTTTCTCTTGTTCTTGTCCTTGTTGTTGACATTTTCTCCACTACCATGTTCAGGTGTGTTAACATCCTAGAGGATGAGCACAGCAGAGGGGTGGGGGAGGAAGGGGCGCTGAAGGTCAGGCTGCAGGAGGTTGAAGCGGAGCTCAGTCAGGCCCTGGTGGAACTTGAAGAGCTGAGGATGAAAGTCAGAGTCATGGGCACTGAGGAACCAGCTGAGGAGGAGAAGCAGGAGGCGCTGCAGAATGGAGAGTGGGAGCAGGAGCAGGAGGAGATAATGACCGCCGGCGAGATCCCACTGCACCAGGAGCCCGGCGAGAGAGATGCTGATGCGGATGGGGTGTGGAGTGAGGAAGTAGAGCAGGTTACTGTAGAGAAGGAACCCCTTACAGACAGACAGCAAGGTGGAGAAGGTGATGGAGCCCCTGCACCAAGCTCAAGGGCAGTGCGGAACAACATGCAGGGGGTGTTCAAAGATGGGCCGGAGATGGAGAAGATTACCCTGGGGCAGCAGTTGGAGCAGCTGACCCGAGAACGGGCGGAGATGGCTGCAAGTCTCAGAGAGGCCCTGTTGGAGCTAGAGAGACTCCAGTCTCCACCCCAGGTGAATGGAGAGCAGGAGGAAAAGGAGGGAGACACTCATCTCTCCTTCAAATTAGGTACATCGCTCTGCTGGTGTGAATGTGTGGACTGAGTCCTTCAGGATCTCATTTTCTACTTTGTGCTGTGATATTGAGAAAATGCGGTTTGGGGTCACTTCTACCAAAAGTGCCGGTTGTCTTTCTGTTCTGTCCAATCAGATTGCTCCACCCAAACCTCTGGAGCTTCTTGTGAAGGAGCTGCAATGAAGGAACCAAGTGTCGAACAACGTAGACCTTGTGAATGTCAGTGTGAGAAACAAGGTGTGATTCCAGTGTCGCAGCACCAGGAGGTGGTGGTCGCTCTCCGTAACCAGCTGTCCAAGGCTGCCCTGGAGCTCCAAGAGGAGCAGGTACTGCGTTGGCAGGCACACCAGGAGATATCAAAGCTGCAGGCAGATCTGCACACCATCCAGCAGGATGCAGTGTCGCAACAGGAGCACGAAAGCATGAAGGTGAATGATGCGAGGCTGAGTGAGTGATGTGTGAGAGTTTTGATCATTTGATGTTTCAGGCGGTGTTTTTAAGATCAGTGCTCCTGTGATTGTTAAACTTTCCTACCAGTCTGCATGATTTCCACAAATATTTAGAGTTCTCTGGCCCTGTAGCGCTCCTTGGGGGCAAGTGAGAAGCATGTGCAGGAAGTGCAGCAGAACCTGAGAGATGTCCAGCAGGGGACGGTGTCCAGGGAGGACCACGAGGCCCAGTGCAGCACCTTCCGGATTCAAATTGGGTCACTCACCGCTCGGCTGGCTGGCCTCTCACGCAAGCACCAGGACACCCGCGTTGAGGTCTGTACACGTGTGTTTGTACAGACATGTATCTGTGAGTGTGTGTGTGATTCTTTATCGACTTGTCCACCAGCTCCTGCGAGTCCAGAGGGAGGCTCTGATCAGCAAGCTGGCGAGGCAGGCAGTCGAGGCCCAGCTCTCCACGGCACGGTGGCACCTGGCTGACCTGAAGGCCCAGGGTGTGGGCGTGGCCACGGAGAAGAGCAGGGTGAGATGTCAGGGGGTGGAGATGACGATCAGTCACCCGCCCCATCAGCCACAGTTCTTCTCTTAGTGTCACTTTAGCATTTCTACTCCCATTCAGTTTAGTTAGATATACGCTTTTTATATCACTGGTTAATGTGAAGGACAGCAGGACAGATAAAAGAATTCATTATAATAACCAAGCATCAGATAGAGGAGGTTCTGTCCCTCCCTCCTAGATTCCTGAGCTCTCCAAGGAAGTCTTCTTGAAAGAGACTCTTGAGATGCCACTTCCACTACTGGGCTTGCCCTCTTTAGAATCCTCTGGACAGCAGTTGGTGCTGAAGAGTGGGGTGGCCACATTAACTCAGCAGCTTCAGGTAAGGCCACGTTGCAACTGGGGCTGAACCACCAACACTGATGAACAGTCAAGTCTGCTTTAGAGGACAGCCTTGGGACCAGACCTGGAGTATCCAGTAATGTGGAGTATCCTTAACCATAGTTGGGTTTCACACCAGATACACTACATATAGCCTTGTGAAGGTGTAAAGTATTATTTGTTGTTATTCATACTGCTCAGCACTGTATTATTTATGTACATGTACTAGTCCTCACAAGTGCCTAAAGTTACTATTTCTTCACAAAATAGTCTGTTGCACAGTGCTGTGTTTCACATCCAAGGTCAATCGCATCGCTTTGCAGTTGGTATAAATATTCATAGGAGGTGCAGCAACTGGCCTCCATAAAACTACACAAGAAACATTGTTTGTAGTGCTGCTGCAAGCGGGGGGGGGGGGGCACATCTGTGGGATCAGCATCACCTGCATCCTCTGAAATGATGATGAAGCTATAAACCAGCCACTGGGGGTTCGACCGACAGCATCTAATGATGAGAGCTGTCGGTGACGTTGATAGTGTGGATAGTGCAGCAGCAGACAGACTGGTGGCAGTGTGACAGGTTAACTGATTTATACTCACCAGAGGGACAAAAGGTGTGTATCTACTTAACTGATGTCATTAACATAGGAACCTGGGGTATGGGACTGGAAAATTTGATCCACTAAAGCAAATTATCCACTTATTAGGTATCCACCTTTGTGGAGTGAACTGTAATGAACCAGCAAACAACAGTTGGTGGTAAACATGTGATGAGGACATGAATGGTGACCCCTGCTCTATTTCTCTCTGCATGCAGGACTGGGAGCAGAAGCACCGCGCTGTGGTCTCTGTGTACCGCGCCCACCTGTTAGCTGCCGTGCAGGTGAGCGGACAGCTGTATTTCTGTGGCGGGCAGTTGTGTCGGTGGCCGTCACTGATGACCGTGCATGCACTGCTCCTCAGGGCCGCATGGATGAGGAGGTGCAGGCCCTGCTGCTGCAGATTCTGAGGATGACCCAGACAGAGCCAGGCTACTGAGCCAGGAGCACATCTGGAACATTCTAATCATCCGAATCACAGTGGGACCTCTATCTTCAGAACTCCAGCTGCATCACACACCTGACTGGACCTCTCTGCAATGTATGGACTGTGTCAGTCAGAGAAGATGAACCTCACCTCATGGTTCAAGCTGATCATTAGTAACAAACAATCTACATGTTTTGAATAATAATTCATTTTGGCCAGTAGGTGGTGTAGTTGTCAGAGCTGCTAACCTTAGCTTCGGGGATCATTGGTTCAAATCCAACCTCTTGATGTAACGTCCACAACCAAGGTATCCTTAAAGTGCTCCAGCAAAATTTATTCAGATGTATAAATGGGTAGATCATTGTAAGTAGCATTATAGTGTAGGTCACTTTGGAGAAAGTTGTCAGGTAAATGAAAAAATTTAAATTATTATGATGCCCACTGGTTGAGACAATTGTGTAATTCCACAGTCAGTCCATATATTGGGTAACTGACAATACTTTGGTTAAGACTGACCAGTACTTCCAATAAACTGACCAGATTGCAACCCTGCTCCCTTTGTATGGTTATTTACCTGTACATACAGGTGGTTGCTCTGAAGCATATAGTGTGTTGCCTATTGACGTCGAGAGTTATGCAACACATAACTGCCCCCGGCACACCAGACATCGATGCACAAGATCCCCGACTGCAGGAGATCGCAGCAGACTGAAACACGCACACACACACACCAAGCACCACAGGTAAGAGCACTTGTCACAGGTGTGGCTCATGCTAATGACCCGCTGTCGCTAATGAGTCTAGCTTGCATGCATGCAGAGCAAATATAAATGTATATGCAAGTGAAAATACACGAGAGGCTTTGCTGTATGTCCCACCTGGACTCCAGTGCAGCGGTCAACGGTGATGCTAAACTGTGTATCTAACACCACCTGCAGGTAGTTGCTCATACTCACCTGTTTTAATAACAGCATAATGCTTGTCAACCACATCACAATGTTTAACTGCTTCTTTAAAAGTGCAGAATGTTATGTAGAAAAATATATATATTTTGCCCTGTATTGATTTTTAGGTGGACTTTATGTGGTCTGTTCCTCTAACAGACTTGATCAGTTTATCCTCCTGTTAATGATTTATGGTGGGTTATGTAACCTGGTCGATTCCCTCTGATGCCCTGCGCAGGATGCCAAGCTGGTGTGGAGCACGGAGCTGTGTCATCGCTGTCTTGCTGTATGCAGCTGTCTGTGCCGGAGCTGCTCACCATAGGGAGGATGAACAATCTGTGACAGGTGAGCCACATGGATTCTCAGTTAGAGAGCCTTGGTGGGGGTGGGTGTCACCCCCAGAGCTGGACCCCCATAGTCTGCCCCTCCTTCTCTCCCACCTCAGAGATGTACGTGGTAGTGGGCTCCGCTGTCTCTGTGCCTTGTGAGGCTAGGACAGGGGGTGAGTGGAGACGAAACGGGACGGAGCCCACTCTAGGAACGCTTCTGAAACTGGACAACATCACTCTGGAAGATGGAGGAGTCTACACCTGTCACACGGCCAGCGGAGACGTGTGGGGGAAACTGTCACTGCGGCCAGGCTGTGAGTCTGTGGAACTCTCTGTATTCCAATGACCCTGCGTCTCAGCGTCTTGGTGTCCCAATGCTCTTGTGTCCCAGTGACCCCATATCCCAAAGTGTGTATGTTTTAGTGTCCCTGTAACACTGCATTACTGTCTCCTCCCCTTTCCTCTCCTTCTGGATCTGTGTCCCTGACACACAGACCCTCCATTGCCCCCCGAGGTGCACTGCTGGTCCCCTGACTACCCTTTAAGTGTCATGTGTTCTTGGAACAAGGAACCTGAGCCCATGCTGCCAACAAACTATATTGCCACCTACAGGTAAGGGGGACACTGCTTTATTGTGTGACAGTGCTTCCAGTAAAAGTCACACAAACCATTTTCTGGGGCAGTGCAGCCTCCTGCAGTGCAGAGCATTGGTCAAGTCTGGAATATGATGTTGATTTTTGCATTTTGAATGAATCGTTGTGTTAGTCTTGGTAAGAATGCAAGTGGTGTAAATCGGAGTAAACATTCTTGGTGGAAGCAGTTTCCTCTGGCAAACAGAAGGCTGTTTGCGCTTCCTTCCTCCCAGTCTGGAGCACTCCCTGGAAGTGCAGCCGTGCAACAGCATGCCAGGCCAGAATCGTGTCTGCCTGCTGAAAGGGGTTCAGCTCTTTAGCATAAAACCCAACATCGTCAACGTCACCGCTGTCAACCCATTGGGCTCATCCACACGCCTCCTGTCTTTTGTCCTGGAGGACATTGGTGAGGGTCCTGGTGCCCTAGGGCAGCTGCTGGGTTTGGGGTAAAAAAAAGTGACAGCACTCTAACCCTGTTTTGTCCTCAGTGAAACCGGACCCTCCTGTGGATGTCAGGGTGGCACCTGGCATGACAAAGCAGCTGATCGTGGAGTGGGCTCCTCCCCCATCCTGGTCCAATCTTAGGTACTTCCCACTCAAGTACAGAGTGAAGTACAAATTGGATGGCGAAGATTTTTCACGCATTGTAAGTGTCACACGTCTTGGTCCTCCTAGATAAACAGTGAATGCAAACATGTCATAAATGTAGGCACAGTCTATGGCTGGTCATCACTGCCATACTCAATAGCCCTAGTCAAAGCTTGTCAGAGTGTGCATTTTTAGATGTGGTATGTGAATGACACTGTAACCTTTGACCCCTCCACACCAGCTGGGTCCGTATGAATCCACGAGAATGGTACTGAAGGGACTCAGGCCTGGGAAAACCTACCACATCCAGGTCTCCGCTCAAGAGCTGCTGGACCTGGGACAGAGCAGCGACTGGTCTGCTGCCACGAGTGCCACTGTATCCCTGCACTGACACGGCAAAGGCCTTCAGGCTGTTAACATGCTAACACATACACATACACTCAGGAAGGGGTATTTTGGGGGTCATTAGGGTTCGGACTCCTCCCACCTGACACAAGACACACTCTTGTCTCCCAGTGAGGCCTTAGGTGTCACTACACCCACAACCTAGAGGTGTATCTCTCCAAACCATTGTTTTATAAGTCATGGACAGAGCAAGCAGTCCTGAATAAATGAGAAATTTCAAATCTCCATCATGTGGTTTTCATAAAATCAAGCTTAAATATATAGTAATGCACATGGTTGTCACTGTTTCCCATAAAACACCAATCAAAACAGCTAGTGGCTGGACACACACACACACATTTTTGGCTACGCTGAAAATACACACCAGCAAAACATTTAACTGGATTTACTGGTAATTAAAATTTAACATAATAAGTATCTTTGGAAAAGCATCAATTTATGAATTTTAAAAATATACCAATAAAGTAATTGTAACCGATTTAGGTTTTCGTATTATTGCGTTTTGCTTAGCAAAATGTCTGCTTAAAAATCAAGTTTAAAATAATCACTTTAAGGAATTTATGGTGGCTGAAGCCAAACTGCTTTCTAATAATGTTTTCACTTAATTGTTTGTTAAACGCAAATAAAGGTCAGACTACAGTGTGGAGGTCTCACATTTTTGTATAGAACTGAGGTATGTATCAGTACCCTGTGAGACTGGAGTCGTGGATGGGTTTCATTTGCAAGATCACTGGCGAAAAACTGCACACAAGCATCCTATCTGGGAGCATTTAATTGTATGAATATTAATTCATTTTTACCAATTATGCATAAATGCCTCTATGTTTATTGTAAAAGCCTTAAATAAACACCGTAACACACTAATGTTCAGTGAATTTTAGGTTACCACCTGCTGGTTNCGAAAAACTGCACACAAGCATCCTATCTGGGAGCATTTAATTGTATGAATATTAATTCATTTTTACCAATTATGCATAAATGCCTCTGTTTATTGTAAAAGCCTTAAATAAACACCGTAACACACTAATGTTCAGTGAATTTTAGGTTACCACCTGCTGGTTATATTTTTGGTATAACTGGACTTTATGTCTCAAAGTCCATTGTAGTACTCATCAAAAACCTCCAAATCCCTTCAATCATTTTTCAAAAGAAAACAACGGCACAAATATCAAGTCTTTTGAATTTCAAGATGCAGGAAAAGTGGTAGGTGAATATGAATGAGGTGCAAGATTCACTTTATTGTCATTCTGCACTTACACATATATACAAGAAGGAATGAAATGTTGTTTCTCCTAGACCAGGGTAGACAATACAGACAAGGAGTAGAGTGAGTGAATTTATTTTTACTCAAACTCTAATAATCCTTTTAATTGGATTTTTTTAATTTCGTTTCTATTTATATCATGTAGCATTATTTTATTTAATATTTAGCCTTGTATACCCCCCCCCCGCCACTGTTACATATTTATCGTATTTGTCGGAGTGCTTTGTATTCTAGAGTCGTGTTCAATACGTTTTGATTTACAACATTTGTATACAAATACATTTTAAAAACATAGTAAAAAGCACTCGTTTATTAAAACCTGTATTGCGGAAATACGCGGAAACGTTCAGCTTCCCGCACAGCGCCGGGAAGGAACGTCGGCCGTTTCGTCACCACTCAAAGGCGTGGCGAAAGGCTGACGCTTGTTCGGCTGAGCCAATGAGCGTCGAGGCGGGCGTTTGAGTTTAAAATCTGGCACGCGGCGGTGTCGTTGATTTCGCTTCTGACGGGATTGAGAAGGCGGCGGAAAACGCGGCGACGTTTCTACAAAGAGTCGAAAAAAGCGTCAAAAATGTCGAAGAAACAAATCTACTATTCCGACAAATACACGGACGACGAGTTTGAATACCGGTAAGGTTTGCTGAGGTACTTTCTAATCTTGCTTTGGTTCGTTTTACGTTCGAACGTTACGTTTTCGGACGTTTGGAGTCGGTTCCTTTTCAGTATTTAAACTCGCAGATTAACTATGCTTGTCCACAAATTATTTCCTGTTTTTTTTTTACAATAATGGGTTGTTTAGAAGCTCTAGCGAGTATTTCCTCTCACATCCACGTCTGTCACAGTGATTGTCGATTCACTGTGGTTCAAAGTCTGGTGTTAAAAATAAATGTAAAAGTTATTTAGTTAAAAATATTTTTAAAAAATGTAAAACCTAAATGTAAAAAAAAATTATATCAGTCGGTATCTAAATATTTTTAACGGTGTGACTCTCTATGTCGCCCCTCCCCTCCGACATATGACGTCACAGGCACGTGATGCTGCCAAAACATCTGTCCAAGCTCGTGCCCGCGTCGCACCTGATGTCCGAGGAGGAGTGGAGGAACCTGGGGGTGCAGCAGAGCCAGGGCTGGATCCACTACATGATCCACAAGCCTGGTGAGTAGTCCTGCTTGTAAATGAGAGCTCCTAAAAGTGACTTCAGTCCAGCTGCAGGGGGCGCAGTGGCTAGAGCCTTTGCTGTATAATCAATGCTTTCTAGTGGGAGTCACCTCTCCTGCTGCAGGACTTACCTGGAATAGGTAGTTAAAAAATTTCCAGGCAGAAATGGGTAAATCACACGTTTGACAGATTTCCTTCAGGTCTACTAATGCAATGTGAGAACACTCTGGTGTGGTATTTTGGTTTATGGAGAGTAAATGTGATGTTCCAGAACCTCATGTGCTGCTGTTCCGACGCCCGCTTCCCAAAGAGTGAGGAGGAGGAAGAGGAGGTTACGTATGGGTGTTTCTGACGTGGGCTGTTCCCGTTGTGTCATACCTGGGTTTTAGTCATCTCCTGCTAGACCCACCACTTTCAGGTGTAAAGAGTGTGACTGTACACCTAAAGGACAGGTAAACAGATGCACCTCCCCCCAAACATACAGCAAACATGAGAAAAATCTGTTAAAAATACGAGGTTTCCACAAATAACTTTTGTTATTTAGAATCTTTTGAATGATAATTCAGTTTAAAAACAGTGGGTATTAACTGAAGGGGCTGGTCTGAGAGTGTAAAACGTTGTAAAGAAACAGATGTGTACAGTAAGCAGACCTGTGTGGTAAAATGTTTGGACGTTTTCTGTTGAAAGATACAAGTTTTGCTGACTGACTGCTCCATATTGTGCTGACAGGGCAAGTACAGAAAATATGCTTTATTTATTTGCACTATTTAAGGTCGTATGTAAGGCAAACTGAAATATTTTAGGACTACTATTTTCAGTGTAGTAATGACAGAAATACTGATGTATTACATGTTTTTCTTTAACATCAGTTAATATCTGTTACTCTGTGCATAAAAGGCTGCTCTGTCTTTTTCATTATTTTACTGTTGTATTAAATAAAAGTGAAAAAATTAACTTTGTTTACCAGTGTCCTGATATTCTGTGATCTATTCGTTTCCTGGCATGCACACAATAAATAAATAAATAAATAAATAAATAAATAAATATATATATATATATATATATATATATATATATATATATATATATATATATATATATATATATATATATATATATATATATATATATTAGAGAGAGAGAGAGAAACTGTCAACTGTTATGAGCACTTGTTGAGAACTAGTCAGACCTCAGTGTCCCTTAACAGTTTATATTCCAGTTGTCCAAGCCTGGTCCAAGTCGGTGGACAGTTATATCTTTTTAAACAGGGACAGTTTTACCCATCAGAAAGGGACCAGGCGCTGATGTTCAGTCCAGCACATCCACCACCAGCGGCATGACGAACTCCGAATGTCTGATGCCCAGAGAGTAGGATGGGGGCCGCTGTTTGTGGGACATCACCCTCTCAGGGCTGTACGCACCAGGCCCTGGCATCTGGCTCACGCCCCTGGGGCGCCTGTGGCGACCCAGCATAGAGTAGGCAGGCTGCCGGGGGAGGTAGACACTGGGGTCTGGGCGGTCGTACTTCCCGGGCCCTGGGGTCTGGGCAAGGTCATCAGAGGGACCTCCAGACCGGCAGCGTCCTGCCATGGTGTAGCAGGCGCTGGTCGGCTTGTTGGGCACCTGAGATCCCATAAGAGAAGGCAGGGTGTAGCGGTTCGGGGCCGGGGCGGTGTCCACGGGGCGGTAGCGGGTGCGAGAACCGATTGTGAAAGACGGGGACCTCCGTTGGCTGTTGAGGGGGGGAGCAGCCTCAGGACTGTAGGCTCCAGGTCCTGGTGTTTGGAAGGTTCTAGCTACAGGAGCAATAGAGAGCCACAGCCATATACACCAAAGACACTGAACAGGAGATTCTTTGTGTGTGAACATCTCTGGAGTGCGAACATCTACTGCTTTACTCTGATGTTTCCATTTCTGGCACCAGGCAATTTCGTATGCTGGAGTCCTGCTGTTTAGGAGAGTTTTCCAGAATCATGCAGGAGAACACACTCACCTGACCCCCTGGGTCTGCCAAGGATGGTGAAAGCGGGGACGCTGTCCCTGCCAAACCGGGTCATCTTCCCATCGATGTGGTACCGAGGCCCAGGGCTAGAGTCTATGAAGTACACTGGACAGGGCAGAGCCGAAGGAGACTGAGGTTAGCAGAAGCCACCTACAGGTGTAGTTTTATCTCCTACGAGCTCTTGCTGACCCCTCCAGGAACAGGGGTGTAAAATTGCATGGTGAATTACAAGTCAGTACCGCCTGTCTCAACTCTTACCTGCTGCTGCAAAAACAGAAATTACTGCAATTGTGCACTAAGTCCTAAGACAATATATAATGTCTTTGGACTTGGCACACAATTTAATAAAATTATAAACATTTGTTGTTTTTCTGTCGTCTGCTGATGTGCTGTAGCCCAGTATGGCTCCAGTTACTGTACTTCTTTAACTTACTTTGCCTTTACCTTTAAATACCGTTTTGAGTTTTTTGATACATCTCATTCAGGGCCTCTGGGTGGCACTGGGGAGGAGAGACACTCACTGCTGCTGCTCATCTTGCTGTGGAAGGAGTACGCCGGGCTGGAGGGCTTTGTGAAGTCGTGGTTGACAACGCCAACGGTCGTCGGGAGGGAGTAGCGACCCGGGCCAGGCCCTGGTGACATACACACGCATGCACACACACACGCAAGTGATCTGACCCTAGTGAACTACCTGTATCCCCTCCTCCCCTTTCGCCACAGGAAAGATCAGGTGTCAAGTTGTATCAAGTGGACGCCTTTGCCGTGGGTGTAAAGACAGAGGAGCCCTGCCACGCAGAATCCAGGTTCATATCCAGTTTCAAAAGACAAATGTGCAGTATATATGTGTGACTCGAAGTTATTTTTCTCACACAAAGCAAATTAATTTGCTATTACTGCAGGCCTGCAGTTCCATCCCTATGAAATTCAGTAGAATTAAACATGATGTTGTGGCTCTTAGCAGTAATCTTCCCCTCGCCAGGAGATAAAGTACATGAATAAGTCACGAAAATACACCTATGCACACTGAAATCATGTTTGTTGCGGCACACGGGCTTACCTTGTTGTCGCGCAGCTATGGGGGGGTGTTTTCTCTCTGTCTCCCTCATGGCGAGTGTGTATGCACTCACTGGCAAGGTGCCAGCTGCCCTGGACCACAACACACTGAAGTTGTAACCCCCCGCGGCCTCAGTTACTGCTGACCATTTACAGACTGTGGCAATATTCACAAAAAGTATTAATTAGTTAAATACGTAATATTAATGCAACCGAGTGATACGGCAGAGAACTGAAGTAGAGAGTGAAGGTGGTGACAGGACTTGGCTGCTCCTGCTGCGTCCACACCAGTCTACACTTCTCCCAGGATTCTGACGGTGCCAGGAAGCCTTGTCAGGTATGAAACTGTTCCACTGAAAGAACTGGTTTTTCCCAAGATAAAATAGAAACTATTAATAAAAGGAAAAACCTTCCCCAAAAGAACAAAAACACATCGCTCTTCCTGTCTGCCTGCTCCCACACCAGGATGGAACTCACCGTTAAATAAGAAGGCTGATATCACTACCCTGGAGGCGTCTCCTGTAACATCGCCAGGGTCCAGCAGTCCTCGTGGCCACATCCAGCACAGGGGGTGGTTGTCAGGGCAACCAGCCTCAATGTTCCACCCCCACTGCTTCAGCTCCAGGTGAGTCTTTACACGCAGTCACTCGAGGGCAACAGAAGGGTCCTACCTTGCGGAGTTGAGTTAAAATTCACATCATTATTCATTTTTCTTTTATGAACGTGTCCGAAACATGACTGTTTGGTCAGAGTAGGACTAGTGAAAGTCAACAGTTATGTAAATTTTTTTGTTTCTCTCTTCTCTTGTAGCTCATTAGGCTTCATTAAACATGCCTCACTGCTATGTTTTGGATCAAGTCCTGAGTGAAGTAATTAACCTGACCCATTTTTTCCCTTCTGCTGCTTCAGATCACTTTGCCTGTGAGAATCTGAAACAATTACCTGATTTTTGTACAATATTTTTCCAAATTATTAACAGATGCCAACACCATGACCAACCTTGGCTGCCGAGTTTTCTCACTAACCTTGTTAAAGTATAGTGATGAATATAAAGATAAACTGAAACATGACAGCCCATAATTGTTGAACAAACTATGATTATAATGCAGGGTGGCACAGTGTCTCAGCGAGTAGCACTTCCACCTGAAAGCACTTGAACTATTTGTGCATGGGGTCAAATCCGTGTGGAGTTAGCATGTTCTCCCCATGTTTGAGTGGGTTTCCCCTTCATAGTCTAAATATGTATTAGGCTAACTGGTCACCCATAGTATGTCCATGTGTGTGGTCTAGGCTCTATGGACTGGAGTTGGAAACCAAACCATGGGGTGATTTCACAGTCCAGCACTGAATGATTCCGTGTTAGGTTCTAGACTGCTGTGACCCTGACCAGGATGACAGTTTAGGAGTGGATTATTGTGCACTACATAACTAGTTTTTTGAGTGCACTTCCAGCGTTAGCACACAGAATCTTGGCCTTGTGTGCAGCCTCTGTGTTTCTGGGTAGCTACTCCAACGTGGGCTTTAGCTACGGAGCAGAAGGGTTGTTTCTAATTTTTCTGACATGATGTGCCGAACTGAAAAATGTCTTATGACCTGAGTTCCACTGCGTCTCTCCTTAGGTCTTGAGTCTCCATCTCTTTTACAAACAAAATGAGCTGCTGGTCAGTGTTGGATTCTGGTTGTCCCAGTGAAGACGCAACATGGACCACAGCCGTGAGCAGCTCATGAATATTATTAATGAAGAGGAGCCAGGCACCCCCTCCTCGCAGGTAGGCTTGCACGGCTGGGTGTGTTACTAATGAGGGCAAACATACGGGAAGTTGCCTGGGGTGTTGGGTTCCCAGCATACACAGGATGAGGTCTGGATGAAGGCATGGATGCCATCAATTTTATGTTTCCTGCTCGCAGCGACGCACCAGTAAATTAATGAACTTTTCCTCCAATGCAGCTGCTTACTGCTCACTTATTGTAACAAACAAGTGAAAATTTAAGATTAAAAGACAATTTTGTCACAAATATCACAAAATATGTTTGTGTTACTGTCATCCATAAAAATAATTCTTCCTTTAGTATTTTAATTAACATGACTTTTTTTCATTTGGGAACCAAATATTTATTCCATAATAAATGGTGGTAATTTGCCACCCTCACAATAGAAATTTGCCTCACGGGGATGATTTCCTGGAATTTAATTATCGCCGTTCTGTGTGACATGGGTGTGTACAGTAGTTGTACATCGAACTTGTTTATACAGCTGGATGTTTTCTGGGAGCAACAGCAGCTCGTCTTCTGTGGCTTAAAGGCTGGATCCTTAACCACTGCACCCCCTACAGCCCCGCATTTAAAAATACCAGGCATTTACTCCGCCTGCCCTCCAGCAGGAGGCAGGCTTCTGCTTGGAGTTCAGACAATGAATAAGAGGCCCTGCTTTCGGACCACCCTCACCACCACCACCACCCTGTCTGAATTGGGATCTGTGCCAAGCTCACTCCATGGGTTTTTTTAAAAACTGCTACAGACCTGGTTTTTAATGACAGGGTGTTGGTTCCAGCTATTTTTGTCCGGATGACATAATACTAAAACGCTGACTGTCTTTCACCTCCACCTTTCTGTAAGTGAAGAGCATCTTCTAGCACCTCTTCAGGCTCTCTGTCCTTTATGCACTGTTCTGTTTTTCGTTATTTACAAAACAGTGCAGTTTGTCTGCATCAATATTACACATTTCAGGTGTGAATAATTTAATCCTGCAGGGACAAAGGCGAGGGAGGCAGTTTCTTTACTTTTATCTATTCGACACCATTTCTGGTCTTGCTGTTCCAACACAACTCAAGTGAGGAAATATCATCTATGATTTAATTAAATACACTGATATAGTTAGTACAAAAATATAGGCAGTTGAAAAAGTCTTCACACAGACATAAAAAGTGATTCACACAGACAGCAGTCCAACATGCACGCGCACACACTCTCACACACACACACACACACACACACACACACGTACATACGTCGGGCCTTGATGTTGAAGGCTGATGGAATTATTAAATTCATTTATCCACCCAGATCCATAAAGTGGCAGTGAAAACAGTGTAATGAAAATCACTGATGGGAAAAACACCGTGAAATGACTCTAAATGAACAGCCCGTGTGTGTTTACTCACTGCAGGCTACAAATACGCAGTATAATAACTGCATAATGATAACATGACATAATAATAACAGTAATAACAGTCTTCTTTTAAGACTTGCTGTATTGCGAGGTATAGCAGGGTACTCTGCTCTGCACACCCGGTTAAATACCAGGTACTTTTATACCGTGTGTAAACAACATGGAAACACCTGTGACTTGTTTTGCTGCTGTGAGGTTGTCGCTATGGTGTCCTTGGATTATTTGCTCCGGTTTTACCCCCAGAAGTTACTCCAGGTCCACTTTCAAACCAGTAGCCACGTTAGGTCTTCAAGTACATCTGTCTACACACACACAGACACACACCACCCTGCCTGTGGACAAGAGCGGGTTCTCGTCACACCCCAGCCGACGTGATCCCGCACACGTCGAATAATAAACACCCTCTAAGGCCAAATTCCACACGGCTGTTCTGTCGGCATCACACAGCTTTGAAATACTGGCGATGGGCGTCTCTCCTTTGGTGCTTGGGGGGGGTGTATCGGCGTGTGGCTGCCCAGAGTGGTCCGTTGTCATCCCCGCAGGTCACCTTCACGACGACTCCTCGCTGATCTCCTGCAGAGCGGAGCCACAGTGAACGAGAGCCAGTGTGGCCCACTCCTCCTTAACATTTTTTACTGCCCCCCTTTTCTCTCCTGGGTGTTTGAATGAGTGACGGTCGCTGAGCTACAAATTATCGCCTTGTAGAACCTGAAATACAAATGGGACACACAAAAAATTGATGATTAATCCAGAAAGCTGTAAAGACATCACTCTGACTACTCATTCAAGATAGATTGTCCACAAATTTATCTCCTAATAAGCTATTTATTTGTAGGTTCTTTGTGGGATTTGTTTTTTCCTGTTCGACCTGGCAAATGTGCAGCAGGTTGATCAGGTTGGTTGGATGACGCTTGGGGATGGCAGTTTTGAAATAATGGCACAAGTTCTCAGTGGGATTGAGGTCAGGACTTTGACCTTTGTAAGTAGAATTTGTAACCCAGGCAAAGCTGATAACTTTGAAGGGGTTTAATACTTTTGCAAGGCCCTGTGTCTAATGTGCGCAACATGAGTACTTTACCAAGGTGTGATTTTCTCCAGCATGTGAGCTGTTGACTTACACCTGGTTTACAGGTGGAAGGAAGGAGGAAGCAGAAGAAAATGGCTCCTTACCTACCTGGTTGCTTGTTTTGTGCGATTTCTGCAGCCAGACACGCCACTGGTCGTACAGCTTGATGCTCACGTCGCCGCAGCCGTAGGCATGTTTCCGCACCCAGCCGAAGAACTGCTTCAGCTCCCGCCGTAGAGCAGCGTTCAGCTCGCCCGACTTGGGGTCACATGACCCACTCTGAAGCCGATCTGGGAGCGGAGAGGGGGAAACCAGTGTCAGATGTACCCGTATACCTTTCTGTCCTGAACTGGCCAACCTCTTGGGTGCCGGATCTCACCACTGTGGGGGGTGGATGCTGCCGTGGGAGTGCTCCAGTCGCTCCAGATGCCCGCCTTTCTGGAGCCATAGATACCCATGGGGTTACAGCGCACCTGGACAAAGTAAACGGTGCCCGGCCTGAGCCCAGCCAGCCTGCAGGACGTCTCATTCCCGATGTCGTTCACCACCTGGCCAGGAAGGAACATGAGCAGCTTGTCAGGTGGACAAAGGGACGCGGGAAACTTCAACACTTTTCTCAGCTTAGTACCTGGACACCTGTTTACCTTCCAGTCAGTGCTGTCCTCCCGCCGGTGGCGGATCTGGTACTTTGCCTGGAAGAGGAAGTCCTTGAGGGCAGGGGGGCTGCTCCAGCGCACGGCCAGCTGGTCGTCCAGCTCCCCGACTCGGCTCACGTGGACGTCGGCTGGGGGGTCCGTGGTCACTTTAGACGCACACAAACAGATGGCGATTCAAAAATGTGCTAAGAGAAGTGATCAGATGGTGGTGCAGTGGTGCAAGGTGCCACCTTTGGACTTGGATGTTTAAATCCCACCTCCTGCTGTAGTTCCCTGTTGTATAAATAGGTTAATCAGTGTAAGCAGTTAAACAGTCTAAGTCACTTTGGAGAAACGTGTCAGAAAAAAGAGTGTCAGTGTGGAGTCAAATCTGCGGCAGAGGGAGGGGACCGGGAGTCGTGCTGTCGATAACCCCAGGTAGAGGTCACCCATGAGCCACCATCGCGTCAGTGTCCTGGAAAAGTGCGTGTCTGTCTCACCTCACCCTCTCAGAGGTGTATAAACACAGTGCGGCGTGTAAGCTGCTCCAGGGCCGCGCCATCTGCATCCGCCAGGGAATGTGAGGTGTGTGTGAGTGGTCGGCGCTCAGGCGCGTCACACTCCTGCACTCGGTCTGCGTACCCTCCCCACGGCTAAGTACTTTAATGCAGCCAGTGAAGAGGTCCTCAAATAAACATTTCAGCGCTGGGCGGCCTTCGACTTCTGGAACATACTCCACGATGTGCTGTTTGCCAGCGGGGAATGTGCGCCGACGCGCCCCGCCGGTTTCATCCGTTAGGCCCTGAGCTAAGCGTGAATGAATTCCAAGGCTTAACATTTCCGTTGGCGACGAGGCGCACAAAGGGCACGTAAGTGAGGTGCGTCACAGCTCTGGCATCCGGCGGCACGACCCATACTGGATCCAACGTCCAGCTGCCCTGAGCTGCTCTGCACCTCCTTCCCTTTTCAGGGTACGACCCAGAGAGCCGCCGCTGCTCCACTAGTTGACCTGCCGTTTACCCATAGAGCTCCAGCAGCCCAGACACTCCTAGTTGATTGTCGTTCGCAGCGTGACCGATCCCTAAGTGCACTTATATAAAGTGTCACCTTCTAGCGGAACATTTTATTAGTGTTTAATTACCGTCTCGTTGTGTTACTGCTGGTTTTTACAGCATCCTTCCAGAAAGAAGGCGTTTTAGCTGTGTCGGCAAATCTGCAGCTTGTCCTCACCTGCCAGTTATCTCCTGATTTGTGTGTGTGTTTGTGATGTTTGGACTAGCAGGAGGCCGGTGAAATTCCGCTCCCATGGGTGAGGCGTGCAAGCACTCTCTCCAGGTGATCTGTCATGGGGAAAAGGGTGAGGCCATGCTCACGAGGCAGGAATCTGCTGGAAGCCCCACCCGGCAGGGGCCTCCCCACAGTGGGTCGGAGGGTGTGGTCGTCGATTGCCCACTCACCCACATCGAGGATGTCCAGGGTGATGACATCAGAGGTGGCGCTGCCCAGCTGGTTGGAGGCCTCCACCCAGATCTCGTAGGGCGTGAAGAGGGCCAGGTGGCGTGGGATGTAGCAGCTGTAGGGCTGGGCAGCACCGCGGGGCTCACACTCCTTCTCCTGCCCGTACCACCTGCAGAGCACCCACGGCTGTTACGTGCACCCTTCACCTCACACCAGGAACGGCCACGCAACTGCCATCGCCGAGGTCTCACCTTAGCCGATACTTCAGAGTGTATTTGGTCCTGATGAAGGTCTCGCCTTGTCCGCCCGGTGCCCACTTGCAGGTCAGGTCTTTGGTGTTGCGGGACCAGCAGCTCAGGTTAACTGGTTTCTCAGGAGGCACTGGGGCAACAGGGGAAGGATATCGGACTGCATCATCTGTCTGGACCCACATCATCCGGCATTCTTCTTAAGTCATCCAGAATAATGTCTTCATGGAAAATGTCCCCTTAAACTGATATTTAGTCATTTTCTCCAAAGTGAAAGCACACCCTCCCCAACCCTGCTTCTTCTGCTCCCCCCCAAGACTTACTGCCCACGTAGAGGCAGGAGCCAGCCAGCACCTGCCCCCCGCCAGAGTGACACACCAGGTTGTCCCCAGAAGGCTGCCGTGAACCGCTGAGCTGGGCCAGGGTGACGGCGAGCGCTGTAGGGCCAACCACGCTGTAGGAGGCACTGGGCAGCCGTCGGCCGTTCAGCGTCCAGAAGAGCTGGCTGGCGTGCAGCCCGAGTTCGGGGCTCACGGAGCAGGTGGCCGTCAGCGTGGAGCCGATGATCAGGGTGGGGTCCTGCGGGGAGATGGATGCCACCTCTGGAGGGGCAAGAAGGACGTCATTTGTTAGTACATGTGAGTCACAGGCTCTGAGCGCTCAGGTGATCGCCCTAAACACTGTTGAACCCAAATCCGGACCTCGCGGAGGGTCCGGTCCAGGACGGACCTGCAGAGGAAACACCCTCAAAGGTACCGCATGTTAAATTGTCACTACACAGGCTGTAAAAAATAACCTGGGGCGCAATAAAGTTCGCACATGGTAGGTGGAAAAGCAGTAAAACACGTACGGCGTGACACGGAGCAATTACCTTAGTAAAAAGCCCTCTTTTTACACTGCAGAAAACTGACTGTAGCCCCTGTGAAGAGGGAGCAGGTCCCAAAAGTGTGATAATATCGATGCAGATCCCACTGTATGTGAATACAATCCACATTATGACGTCTTTACTGTTATTACTTAATTCGCCAGAGATTTATAGTGTGAGATTTATACACTAAGCTGCTTAAAGCAATTTTCCCATTCATACGGGAGGGGGGGGGGGGGTCCTTCAGATCCAAACAATAGCTCCTCACCACAGCGCCACCTGCTTTATAACCCAGTACTCTTTAAATACGGCATCTGCACACAACGCTGTGATTTGCACTTAAATCTAATAGCACTTTAGAGGTTCTACAATAAAACGTGTTAAGCACATTTTGTAATATAAATGTATTGACCGTGTTAATATCATTCTCCTGCGGTGTGTTTATTTGGGCATAAACATGAGCATGTTGGAGTAATGCATCACACATGTAATGGGATATGATCACAAATAGACCGCAGTGAAATGTTATGATCAACTAGCCAAGGTGGGGGGAGGGGAGGGGGGGTCCAGTCCAGCCAAGCAAAAGGAAGGACGGTTGAGCAATGGCGCGTCACGGCCAGACGGAGCGTCACGGCGAAAGCACGCTCTCCGACACCATGGGCAACGGGGGCAACGGCACAGAAATATAAACACTGGGATGTTAATCTAAATATGCTAATGAGAGGAGCAATTAGCTCCAGTCCTTGTTTCCCGCTGTGTGTTGTGTCTCAACAGGGAAAGGACAATAAAACAGTGTCTCCGTGAGGCCCCGAGGACTTCCAAAGGTCAGCAGTGCCGCACCCCCCCCCCCCCCCCCCC
>UFQX01000652.1:295512-351940 GCA_900497675.1 Arapaima gigas
TTCCAAAGGTCAGGCGGGCCGCCCCCCCCCCCCCCCCCGCAAAGCAAGAGGTCGTGGGCTCCAGAGCCGTAAGTGCAACTAAAAAAGAGAAATGTTCACATGTTCCTGTCGTCCGTATTTATACTGTCTGCGCGCCAGCGAGCGACAAAGGCCTCTAATCTGCGTGTTTGTTTAAAAGTGTGTGTCCTGTGCTCTCGCCCAACTGGGGCTCTCGCCAGGCTCGATTTCCCGGCGTCTGGGGGACGAGAGCAGGCCGCTACCGCCCCCTCCCCCCAGGCCTCGGACCCGAGCAAAGAGGCCCATGTGCACATTGACTTCATTTCAGAACCATTTCATCATCAGGAAATATGTGTGAACATACAGCACACACACACACACACACACACACTGAACAAACACCCTCCACCATAATAAAACATCACATCCGGAGCAAGAAAATATGACTGAAGTGGATTTTTCACTCGTGCAGCACATAGACAATCCTGGTAAGAATTTAAACAATGAACCTTCACAATTGGCTTTGGCTTTAAGCGGCGGAAATGAAATATCTATACGGTCCGCGTGCACAAATTTCTTTATCTTACTTTTGTAAATATAGCTAAACGGGGTTTGTTTTCCTAAATGTTCAAACGGGTTTTTTTTTCCCCAATAAAAACTTTACTTCAGTTTAAAGTCAGTTCTGCTCCGACACGCGTCAGCGCTTCTTTACAGTAAATCAGCCACATTTCCACCCCGGCGACCCCCCATCGTGACACCGGCGAGGAGTTAAAGGCGGTTTCTGCGTGTTTATACTGCTCAAATGCGGCAGTTAGTGACATTATAAAGGAGGTTTGCAGTGAAAAGTGTCAAATGCTCATTTAACGCGGCGCTCAGAATATTGACACAGCGGGACAGATTCATTTGTACAGCAGCCGACTTTAAATTCAGTTGTTAAAAAATGTCAAACTTTTTATCTGGAAACCTATTCGTGACAGAAAAGCGGGTTTGTCGTTAATGCCTCAACATTCGCACGTAGCTGTACGACACTAATTTCGGTAAATTCCGTTTTATTTTTTGTTAAATCACCATTTTTAAAAGTCACGATCAAGGAATTTATCCATGACACCAAATGATTATATATTTACAAAATAACACCCCTTTAACTGTGTTTATTTTTATTTTACTTTATTTAAACTCTAACTATTGGCAACTTACAAAGAATTCTATAGTTACTAGTAATCTGGTCAGATGGTAAATTGTTATAATTCTTTAATGACCATAATGATGTTTTCGATAATCCTGTGTGTATTTTTAACAATGATCACGCGCGTAAATGAGTGATGTCAGTCATTTGTTCATCGCAACTATGATGTGTTATTGCAGTTATGTCATCATCATCATCATTATTATTATTATTATTATTATTATTAATAACTGTTGCTGCCATAACCGTGTGACTGAATCACGGACCCGTGGAAGATCATCACCATCATCACCATCATCATCATCATCACAGCTCAGAGCCGCTGTCCTCGGGCTGAAGTTCGGACTCAAGTTCGGAGGACCTGCGTGGATCTTCTCGCTTCTTCTACTTACGTGTGGAGCCCAGAGCCGGAGACACGCGGAGGGCGAGGAGGAGCACCACGACGATCATCTTCCAGCGTCTCCTCACCTCCTGCTCTCAGGCTCTGGTTTTCTCCTCCTCCTCCTCGTCTCTGATCTCCTCTTTGGTTCCCTGGATCTCCTCCCCGGTCTCCCTCTGGCTGGATCTCCTCCTTTCACGCTGCAGCCGGCCCCTGTGTCGAGGTGGAGAAGCCGCCCTGCTGGTGGGGATCCGTGCAGCACCTCCGGAGATCTTCCAAATGAGCTCCTCACGGTCCACAGACCACGGACCATCCAGCAGAGGGTCACTTTCCTTCTGCAGCTTCGAGCGCCGCGCAGAAACACTCGGTCTCGGCGCAGCTTACACTGTCAGCTCGATCCTCCACAAGCTCCGCCCACCAAGTCACTCCTCACTTCACCTCTGTCTCCTTTTCCTTCTGTCTTTTCCCTCTGCTGAGCTCTCAGTCCCCAGTCCTCGGTCCTTCACCCTGTGTTCTCATTCTCTAGTCACTGGTTTCCCCTCAGTCCTCCTTCCTCAGTTCTACCACTTTAATCCTCACTCCTCTGTTCTGATCCCATCCCCCATTCACCAGCCCTCATTCCTGATACCTCAGTCCTCTTTCTTGATTCTTCAGTCCTCTGTCCCTGAACCAGTCTGCTGGACGCCTCGTTCTCTGGACTTCTGGGAAATGTGAGTGACGGAGCTTCTTGAAACACAAATATTGCATAACCTTCCTTTCCCTTAATGGGAAAAACTTTGCCGGGGGCGACGAGAACACCTCTGAAGGTACTCCGGCATGAGGCGTGTTTGTTTTGACACCGCCATGGGCGTGACTCATGTGTCTGAGGAGGAACCTGTCATCCGGTTTCAAGCTACGTGACTCCCAGACGGTGAGAGTTATGGCTTCCCTGGGGGCACCAGGTCACTTTTTTAAAGGATCTTCTCAATATTCCAGGAGACCTTTTTCTCACACTTTACCTGGACTACATGCAGAGCCCTTTAACCTGATCCCCTTGGAAGCAAACTTTAATGTCCTCGCGGTGCCAGTGTCCCCTGAGGAGGAAACCGGTCATTTCACACCTAAGATGGAGAGACGCGTCACCAAAGCGGTCGGCAGGGAACCTCGGAAGTTCTTTGAAGATCCAAACACCACAGTCTCTGACTCTCCGTCTCTTTTATTCCATAACTAACATCAGTGCCACGTTCTGCCATATGAAGATGTATTTATTTGTGATTTTCTGATATTTCAACCCACTAAAGGTTCAGCCCATGTTTTACAGGCTTTACTTATGTCTCATGTTATGAAGCTTGTTTCATTACTACCTGAACAAAATGGGTTAAGATGAAGATAATTTAACATTTGATATGAGAGTACTTGCTTGAACGCTGATGCACAGACGCGGCATCAACATATTAACACACATCTGCGCTGTTGGATTTTCTGTAAAATGAACACTTCAGAAACATCTCGAGGACCTGAATTACACACTTTTACATTCATTTTAGTACATTGGCAGCAGAGATCAAATCCTAACGCATGTGCAGGTGGATCTTTGATGATTCATTTCCTCACTGAGCTTCATGAGGATCTGTACACTGACAATCTCAAAGCCCATGGTGAATAACGTTAGAATGTTAACATCTGAACAGTTACTAGCAATAACACCTCAAAGGGACACTGTGGAGCAGACTTGGCCAGTGAGTGATCTGACCCACCTCAGGACACCACCATGTCGGCTATTTTTCACTAGAGGATTTTGAGAAGAAAGTTGACCCATCTAGACTGCCTTCGGTCGCTCAGCTGACATACTGGGGTTCCTCTCGTTCCTCACAGTACCACACGGCAGCTCCCAGATGTTTACCTGTGTTTTACACACACAGCTGGACATTCTTGCTCACAGTTGACTATTTCTCAACTTGAGGATGTTGTGCATTATGAGTTTGTGATTCTAGAAAGTTTCTACGACAAAATGCATTATATTTTTCCAACATGTGGGTGGGGCAGACAATCCTAGCCACGCCCACTCCGCATGATTGGCAGCTGCAAAGAGCGAAAGCTAGAGAGAGGGAAGAGTGACCCCACACACACACACACACACAAGTTGCTGTTTTGCAGTTTGAACCCCTTGGTTTCTAGTTGATTGATTGTCTTATGTATTTCTGCTGTTTCTTACAGTGTTTTGGCAACACAAGTGTACATTTGTCACCAACACAGCGACATGAATCTGAATGGGAGAGAGAGAGAAACGGACACACAGAGAGAGCGAGGACGGGAGGGGAGAGCGGAGGGGAGGAGGGGGAAAGGGCGGTGACGTCATCTACCGGCACGCGCCGCCGCAGCCCAAGAGCCTCCCCTCCGCACCAGCCCCCCGTGAGCTCCTGCGTGTCCATCCTGCGGTTGCCCGATCCGGCCTGGAGATGCAGCGGCGCGGCGGCGGCGGGGTGCGCGCGGCCTGTGCGCTCGTGACCGTGCTACTGGTGGCGCTCGCGCTCGCGGCCGCGTCCCCGGACCCCTTCGACAACCAGCTGGGGGACATCAGCTACTGCAAACAGCAGTGCGACGCCGCCCTGGGGGGCCCGGGTGGCGCGAGGGTGAGTGGCAGGCCGTGGCGCGGCAGACCCCCCACCCCCCCTCTTCCGCAGCAATACCGTCTTACATAGGCACGGCGGTGGTGCCGCGTTCTCCCGCTGCCCCCCCCTAAAACGGGCGACCATCGTAACCGCGTTCCTGCGCCGCTGTCACAATATTATTATTATTACTATTATTAGCCGATTCGGGGATTTTTAATCAGCGTCGGTGTAAATCCTCACAGATTCCTGTGGGGTGGGTGGGGGGTCGTCATTGAGGGATTGTGCTGCATGACGCATTGGGAATCGGTGTGTGTGCGCGCGCGCGCCTTTTCCAACCTGCTCGTAAGAATAAAGCGACACGGACCATCTCAGCTGTGCAGATGCGGGTTGTGTTTGAATTTACTTCCATCCTTCGCGCCGCTGCGTCTCCTGCGCGCGCCACTGTGTGTTGCGCAAGTTTTCGCTCCGGCTCAAGAGACGTGAACAGATCGGGGAGCTTCACTGAACAGCCGCAAACTTATTTTCCCCTGTGAGGCGAGTTTACCGCACTGGTTTACCGCACTGATGCACTGCTCAACTGTAGAGCCCATCTATTCTGCAACACTGACACTGCAACACCGACACCGTGTGTGTTAATATATCTTTGGTTACAGTGGAACTGAGCTTCCAGATATGTGTGTTTAGTTTTATTGTTAAAATACAGACTGACTGACGGTGATGATGCCCAATGTGTGACCATAGGGGCAGCAGGTGACACTGGTTAAGGGCCATTACGGTTCCTGGTTCAAATCCCACCACCTGCTTTGGTCACTTTGATCAAAACACAGTCTCAGTTGATGGTGTCTAAATTACCCACCTAAGCGGGTGAATTAGTGTGAATTGATGGTCCTAAACTGTACTGAGGTTTGAGGGAATGTGTCGGAAAGTTGACTTCTAATTCTGTCCTGACACGTGATCAGGAAGGTATTATTATACCGATCAGTAGCAAGTGAGGTTCGAGTCCCAGGTTGACCTCTCTGCTGCCCGCAGGACGGCGTTCTGACCGCCTGCCACCGCGGCTGCCGCCTCTTCTCCATCTGCCAGTTCGTCAATGGCAACAGCGGCCGCAATGCCAGCGAGGACGAGTGTCAGGGAGGTAAGGGGGTCCGACGTGGGTTTCAGTCACACGGCGGCCCCTCTGTGGCCTGTGACCTGCAGTGCAGATCTGAGGCGCTGCTGAGGTTATAATCCAGATCCACTCAGTTCCAGCCGGTCAGTCCAGCGGCTCCGGCCCTCAAACCTCAGCTGACTGACAAGAAGTGGACAGTGAGCAGAGGGATCAGCAGTGGTGTATCGATCTCCTGCTTGTTCCCCTGTGGGGGCTCATGGGTACTCAGCCAGTTGGGGGGTTGGACAGGCAGTGCAAGCTGTGATCCTGTGTGTGTGTGTACGCAGCCTGCCAGGAGGCCTACGTGCGGTCAGCTGAGAGAGAGGGCTGCCGGAGGGGGTGCGAGAACCAGCCAACGGGGCCTGAGAGCGAGAGGAGGAAGGTGAGGTGCCGTCGTCCAGCTACCACACACACACACACACACACACACACACACACACACACGATGTCAATGTCCTCCATCCTCGCCTTCCTGCAGCTGAAAGCCATGATGCGTCGCTCCAAGCCCCTTTCTGTCATGGACCTGCTCTCCAGCTGGTGCAGTGACATCGTCAGTTCCGCCCAGAGCTTCATCTCCTCTACTTGGACCTTCTACCTGCAAGGGGATGATGGCAAGGTGCTCATCTTCCAGGTGAGCCTGTGTGTAGCTGAGTTGTTACATCAAAAGCAGGGCACCTTCAGGTCAAGAATCTGCAACCGGTAAGTCACTAGATCTGTTCCTCTCCCCACACAAAATGTCTTTCCTGGTCTGGTCTTTCTATTCGCTCCTTACTCGTCTTCAGGGTTTCTCTTGCTGCAGCTGACGGGTGCTGGAGGTGGGCTGGGGTGTGTGTGTGGGGAGAGGGGGGCAGGTCTGGCTTGTGGTGTGAAATGCAGAGGAGGTTTGATCCAGGTCGGGATCCTGGAGAAAAATGTCCACAAGGGGGAGCCCTCAGGCCTAGATTGAAGCCTTCACGGTGGTGTGTTGATTTTTTGAGGACCCCTGGTGGAGCAGCCCGGACTGCCATGTGGAACAAATTATGCCCCCCAGTTGGCTGCACAGCTGGGGGGGGAGTCCATCTCCTCAGCCCCAAAGAGACACTGCGTCTTTGAGAAGCAGCCCACGAGACTCTTCAAGACCCCACACCCACCCAGGAAAACAGGGGGCCTCGTGGTGTTTTCCCTTGTGCTGCAGTCCATCATGACCCAAGGGGCCCGGGTGGTTGGGATGTCAGCGCCTCCGATCCAGTCTGGTTTGGTTGCGCAGACCGTGGGGGGTGGAACAGCTGTGTGAAGGAAACTCGGTTGCTGGGAAACAGCCAGCCTCCCTCCTCCCTTCCTCCACTAACGTTCTGCACATGTGCCTCCCCGCTCCCATCTGGGGTTCGAGCCTCCAGCCTCCATCTGCCCCAGCACCATCTGCGGTCACAAGAGAGGCGACCTGTTACTGGGGGGTCACTTGGGTCCCGATCTGGTCCCATTCTGGTTCTGATCACTTTCAGTTGCAGGAAGTACTACAGTACATGTTAAAAACACGGCCAAGGGGGCAGTGTATCACAGCACACATGTATTTTTGCACTTGCAGGACATGGGTGCTTCTTAGGTGGCTTTGTGGGATTGTGGGGGGTGGTGGGTCAGCGTGTGGGGGGGGGGCACTGATCTGTTGTTGCTAAAGGCACCTTTTTGGAACCTCTTCAAAGCTAGTCCTGTTTGGCAGGGGTCAAAGCTTACAACGCACTAGCACCCACCCCATCGCTCACCCCCTTGTATAATGGAGTTTGCTGAGGGTGGAAGACAGAGCTGTGGGTGCTAATGACCCACTTCCTGCTCTGCCTTCAAAGTGGGGGGTTGCATGTTATGGTATAGTGGGAAATATTTCTGTTTTTAGCCACTAGGGGGCAAATGAAACCAAAAAACTACAGGAGAACTGCCCTGTACCCTATGTCTGGTATTGCAGCGTTTGTTAACATGGGGGCGCTCTTCCCCCTGACACAGAGTGAGCCGCAGATGGAATACTCCTACCCGGAGCTGCAGACCCCCAAGGTGGACACGGTGGACAAGCTGTGGCCGCCAGTGAGCTCCAGCCCGCAGAGACCCCACGCAGGTGAGCGAGCAGCTCCACACGGGACCCTGACGGTTAATGCTCTGCCCCATCAGTCGATCGGAACTTTGCGGTTTTATGGAGAGACTGGCATGTCGCCTGTAGGTGGGGCTGTTTCTCTGTGTGTGCAGGTGCAAGGGACCGGGGGCAGAAGCTTGCTGCCCGGGGTGGGGCCAAGGGGAGGCGTGGCACCTCACGAGCAGAGCCTCCGCCCACTGACCACGACTTCCTGGGCTGCATGTCACGGTAAGGAGCCCCCCCGGCACACTTCCCAGAGTGCCGAGTGGCAGAGTGTCCGGAGCACTGTGGTCTCACCCTGACTGTGTTGCCGTCAGGCGCTCTGGCCTCCCGCGGTGGATCCTCGCCAGCTGCCTCTTCCTGTCCATTGTGGTGATGCTTTGGCTGAGCTGTGCAAGCCTGGTTACGGCGCCAGACCAACGGGTCCGAACCCAGGTATGGGGAAGGGGGGGGGGGGGGGCTAGTTGCCTGTTACACAACTGTTACAGGTTTGCAACTCAAACCCGTCTTCATTCTCCTTCAGCTGAGCATCAATGGAGACAAGGAGTTCATGGACGACCTGAGTAAAGTCAGTGCTTTCCCTCTGAGTCCTGTCATTGCCGTGGCGATCAGCCAATCAGAGGAAAGCAAGGAGGCGGGGCCTCTGCCGGTCAAAGTGGACCTGGACAAGACAGCCCTGTGAGCAGCAACTGCGCTCAACCCTTGACCCCTGCTGCGGAGCACCTCCCCCAACGCTTCATTGCTCTGTTTCATCGTGGAGACGTGGCATCAACGCCAATCATCTGCTTCTGTCTGTCTGCGGGTCACATCCCACCACTGCCGCCGCACACCTTTGTTACTAATCACAGCATAGCTTAGCCCTGCAGGAGAAGGGGAAGGGGGGGCTTGCCTTTACCTACAGCACACACAGCTTATCATGAAGGTGAAGTGAAACACACTTTGTAAACGGCACAGAGTGCGCACACACACACACACACACACACACACACACCTCACTGGAGGTTTACCTCATCTCCTCCTCCCAGTGGCTCATGGGAACTGCTCTGATGGTCACCAGGTGTTAGTCTGGTGGGCAACAGCAGGTTCAGAGCTGATATACCACTGCAGGCACAGTGGTTGCAAATGTTTCTTCCTACATTTAGGACTTAGGTTCCAACCCCTATTGATCACAGTACGTACCAAGAAATGATACAGTAAAAGTTCCCCTGCTGTGTTGATGGGTAAATCACCGCAAGTAGCTGAGTGCAAAAACCTCACACTGTAAGTCACTTGAAAGAAAAGCATCAGATAAATGAATAGACAATAAGTAGGGGCACATTCAGTATCGCAGTGTGTGTAGGGTAGGGACGGGAAATGAAGTGTGTGGGTGCGTGATGAAACACTCACTACCCACCACCCTGTGAACAAGGACTGTATGGTCTTGATCTTTGAATGTATTGATTCATTCACAATCAATTAGGAGACTTACTGTGGAGTTCGGGTAGAAACACACACACACACACACACACACACACACACCTTCACCCAGGTGACACACACGGTCATGCGTGCCCACATGTCACTCCTCACTACATATATGCTGTTATGAGCGATTCTTGCCTGTTGTGACCAGAGTTCTGTCATCCTTTAACTGCAGCTGAATCTGTTTTTATTTATTTCATTTCTTTTGCCCCCTTAGTGTGTAGCAGCTGTGCATGCGTGTTTGTGACGCCACCTTGTGTAGGTGTGCCATGTGCTCCAGACCTGGCTGCGGACGTGCGCTTTGTGTAAAATGCCAGACTCTGTAATAACCTGTAATACAGCAAGAAGAGACAGAGCAGGAAGCCCTGCAGTATTTAATAACCCTCCAGGGGGGCCTGTCTTGTTAAGGCTCTATTAGATTAATTTAAACTAAATAAAAGTGTTTTCATAAAACACCCAAATCTGTGCCATTGCCATTTGTGGCCAGACTGCAGTGTATTTACAGTGTGATTCTCTTTTTCACGTCTTTCTGGTTTTGTACAACAACACAACTCTCCGTACGAACAATATCTGGCAGGAAAATCCAGCATTCATCAATGTTTAAAGCACGTTGCTCAGAAGTAGAGACAGTTATAAATGCCTGTTCCTCAAACGTCATGACAAAATAAATATCAGTTTTATTTCCCTAAAAACCAGCTTACTATTATGTTTATTTCATGGTAATATAGAACGAATGTATTAAAGTGTTACAATTATGTAACCATTATGGTCATGTTCCAGAATTGGCCACTAGTTGGCAGCACCGTCCACAGTAACGACATGCTGATGGTTGAATTATTAATAAATAAAACGAGTTTTTTAAAATCTATTTTAATGTTTTTTTCTACTATGCAGCAGAGCTTCCCCCTATGCATGATGATAAAAATGGTGGCGCTGTAGGGTGTTTTGGAGACAGAGGTGTTTTTTCCCCCCATTCAAAAGTAACTATTTCTCAAACATTTCCAAATTCTAAATACACGTAAGACACTTAAAATCATTATACACCAAACAAACATTCTACTCTCTCGCTATATGTGTGTGTGTGTGTGTGTGTGTGTGTGTGTGTGTATAAAACATTAAAATCCAAAATGCACAATTCTTAAAATCTCAGATATCATCCATCAAACATCATACACATCCAACTCAAGAAAACTACAAATCTTCACAACATCCAAATCAAGACATTATAATTAAAACCATCAATACACATTCAAAACTTTCTTTCTCACAATTCACTCCAATTTACAAAATAATACATATATACAATTCCCACATATTCATTCCCCACAAACGCACAAAAATCACACAAAATCCGTTCAGCTCCATGTATCCACCATTTTCCCACCTTCGGTACTCAACCAGTCACCTCCTCACACACCTTCATCCACACCACCGAGCACCAAAACTCAAACGTCACTCACATCCGATCACAGTTCCCCACCTCAGCCACCCCCCACCAAGTCCAATCAGCTCTCCAACCATCTACCACTGTCATCCCGCCGCATCCCCCCAGTACACCCCCCCATACGATCAAAAGCCACAGTTAAATATAATTAACGTTTAAAAAGTGAAAAGCAGTTCAAACATCTCAAACCATCTCAACAAATCACAGTCGAGCCCCCTCCTCTCGGCTCCTGATTTAACCCCACATTTAAATCCAGTGAAGGTGATGATCGCTTGAGTGAGACATCAGTAAACAAACAAACAAACAACAAAAAAGTGCTCCAAAGTCTTTCATATTTTCAGGAATTCAGCTGCTTGGATGCAGTCGACTTACAAACGACACACGGTGTGTGTGTGTGTGTGTGTGTGTGTGTGTGTGCGCTCGCTCGCTTTGCGCTGTGTCACGGTGATGAGTGACGCAGGCGTCTTCCGCGTGCCGGTGATGCGCCTGTTTGTCGAGCGCGCGCGGGCGCGCACACGCACGTGAGAAGGGCACTTGTGAGCGTCAGTACTGCACAGCGGCGTTGTTTACCTGGGCTGAGTCTGCTGTTGGACCTTCGGTCATCGCTGGGGACCCCCCCCCCTCGATGCATGGACACGGTGCACGTGGATCCCAGAACTCATTTTAAGGCCACGGCAGCTCACACGTGACCCGTTGCGGTCGGTGTCCACGACCAGCGGTGTAAGGCGGGGTTTTACCACGGTAAACAGCCAGCAGCTCCTGCTGCCTCAGCGGGAATGAAAGCGTGACAATAATCACACACAGAAAGGCGACGTCAGGTGGCGGAGCTCACACACCTGGCCCTCGACCCCAGCACCTCCTGTTTTACAGCTGTACACGTCTGCCCTGCAGGAGAGGCCCCCTCACGTGTTTAAATCATACTTATAATCTGTGGATCGAGCAGGACTGTTCTGCCCTCCTCGAACCCTGGACTTTAGCCCGAGTTTTAATCTGTTTCTGCCACGTTACGGCTCATTTCTCACAATCCACGGGGGGCTGACAGCGCCCCCGCGCGCCTTATTTAACCACGGGGGAGTCATTATAAGGGCTGGGTTCAGAACTCGGAATTCGGACCTCAGGGCGGGGTTCGAGTCTCAGGCTCGGGCTCGGATCTCAGGCGTAATGCGCTTTCGCTTCGCGCGGTGCCCTCGTGCAGCCGCTCAAACTTGCCTAGTCATGCTGATGTTGGGATCGCGCGCGGATCGTTCGCGCGTCTCTCCTTCTCGAGCTTGACCCGCCACGCTCGCGGCCGCAAGGGGGCGCGCACGCACAGAACGCCCGAGGGTCTCGCGCGCTCGGAATCCGCACCCGGCGCCAAGTAATCGGTCAGTATCGACTCGAGGGAGTCGGCGGGGCGCGCACGTTTCTCATGAAAAAAGGGCCGGCGTGAAAGTGTGTGTGTGTGTGTGTGGGTGGGTGTGGGTGAGAGAGAGGCGAGGAGAGAAACCGAGAGAGAGAGAGTGTGTGTGAAAGAGAGAGGGGGGAAGAGAGAAGCGTATATGTGTGTGTAGCTGACACAGCGAGGAGGAGAAAAGGAAATTCCATGAAGAGATCGGAACCGAGAGCCACTTCAGAACTTGAGGTGAGTGAACAGCTGTTACACACACCGAAATGTATGTGTGTGTGTGTGTGTGTGTGTGTGTGTGTGTGAGTGGGCTCCCTGTCGTTCTCTCCGCAGTGCCTGTTACTCTGCTCTGTGGTTTTTCACCACGTTAACGTGCCTCCAGCGGCGCGTCGGAATGAGCACCTCTCAGTGTCCGGTGTGTCTACATGTTGGCGACAAACTACTGTAATATTTACTGTCCAGCACAAACATGGTCCAGGAGGGGCTTTGACCATCTCACCTACCGACCTACTTTATATTACTACTTGTGAAAGTTCACGGCAGGAAACACATTCAGTTTCACTATCACATTTATGCTTTTGTTGCTCTTGGCTGCAGTGACACACACACACACACACACTGTGGTTTAAGCTCATTCACTCAGATTCCAGGTAACTGTCTAGGAATGCAAAGCAGCACAGCGAGATATTCTGGACCTTGTCACCGAAGGGACGCTGCACATCGCATTCACATCGGAGACTCCCTGGTGCTCATACCCTCAGCCCACCATGTGAATCTCAGAACTGAAAAGCATCCATGTGGTTCTGATCCGGGGTCTTCATGGTCTGTCACTGAGTCATCATCCTCACCATCTGGAGACTTACCATGACATTCCTGCTCTTAGGAATTGCTGGGTGTGTCTGTTGTTTTGCTCCTGGCCGTAACCAGTAACAACGTCAGTGCGTTACACACTATTGCTGTTTACCATGCGTTTTTTTCCCCAGGATACTTTGCATTATTTTGTCATGTCATCCCTATGGAGGAAGGGATGGGGGGTGTTTTACTGAGTCAGTACTCCTCCTGTGTGGACAAAGTGTGTGTTTGGGTCAGCAACCGGACGTTGACTACAACTGCCACGCTCATCATTTTTAGTTTATTTATAACTTTTATTCTTCCAGTTCAGTTGCAACAATTCCGTCTGAAATTTGCACCATCACATCGCTTGCTTGTTTGTCTGTTTTGCTGTGATGACAGTTGTTTCAGATGCTGTGCTGTGTTTACAGTCAGACACAGAGGAAATGCCACAGTCATGATGACACAGTCAAGAGAAGTGAATTGACACAATTCTGAGATGAGCTGTGGGTTCACGATTCTTCCGTTTATCTGCAGGTTAATCAGCGCCTCCACACACCTGCGTCAGGCCTCGCACCTTGGGCTTGTTGCCAGTGAAAGACCCGACCGGATGGCTGTGCAGCTTGGTGCCCAGAGAAGTTTTGCCCATCTGTGAATGATGCCTTTTGAGCTGGGAAGAAGCACCTGTTTTGTAAAAATGAAGGGCCGTAACCCTGATTGGTCCACAGCCCTGACCCCACCCTAACCTTGCCCACCACCCCCTGTGCCACAATCTCTTTGTGAGCGTGCTAAGGGAGAGGATGCTATGCCCGAGGAAGAAGAAGAAGGCCGTCAAGGACAAGGACTTCTTGGCCATTGCCGTGCCGTCCATGAAGGGACACGGCTACATGGACTACACGGTGGACAGCCATCCAGCACACGCCATGCAGATCATGGACGAGTTGCGTCACCACGGCCTGCTGTGCGACCTCGTCCTCCACGCCACCTACAAGGACACCCGTGTGGACTTCAAGGTGAAGGATGGGTGTCGAGCTGAGTTAATTAATGTGTTGCCATTCATCGCCGTCATTATTTTTGGACACAATCCTGCCAGGTGTGTTACTGTGTCCCCACCCCCTCCCCCCCAGGTGCACAAGGTAGTCCTGGCCTCCTGCAGCTCCTACTTTAAAGCCATGTTCACCAACGACTTCCAGGAGTCCCAGGCGTCTGAGGTTACCCTGCAGGACGTGTGTCCCCAGGTGCTGGCGCGCCTCATTGACTTTGCCTACACGTCACGCGTCACCGTGGGCAAGAGCTGCGTGCTGCACCTGCTGCTGGCCGCCATGCGCTTCCAGGTGGAGGACGTGGTGCGAGCCTGTTGCGACTTCCTCGCCAAGAACCTAGAGCCTTCCAACGTGATCGGCATCGCCCGCTTTGCCGAGGAGATTGGCTGCACCGAGCTGCACGTGCTCAGCCGCCAGTATATCAACACACACTTCAGCGAGGTGGGTGCCTTTGCCACGCCCCACCATTCCTCGCCCACGGCCAATGCGATTTTCCATCCCTTTGTAGAAGGTCACATCCTGTGTTCTGAGAGGAAGGCGGGACATCAGGGAGGGACTCAGATGGGACGGCGGTGTGTCCTGCATTTGGTGCCCCAACCCATTGAGGCTGAGCTAACAGGGGGCGTAGTGGGGGGGGCCTCACCTTGCAGGCATTGGATTGGGGGTGAAGTTTGCCGCTATCCATCCTTAATCCGTCATTCCTGCTGTTGTTCTTGCCTCGCCCCCCAATCCACAGGTGACCAAGGAGGAGGAGTTCTTCAGCCTGTCACACTGTCAGTTGCTGGAGCTCATCAGCCAGGACAGCCTGAAGGTGCTGTGTGAGTCGGAGGTGTACAAGGCGTGCATTGAGTGGGTGCGCTGGGACGTGGAGGGTCGTGCCCAGTTCTTCCACGCGCTGCTCGACGCAGTGCGCATCTATGCCCTGCCCCCCCGCTTCCTGAAGCGCCAGCTCCAGTCATGCCCCGTGCTCAGCAAGGCCGACTCCTGCCGGGACTTCTTGTCACGCATCTTCCAGGAGATGGCGCTACGGAAGCCACGACCGCCCCCCACCCTTCGAGGCACGCAGCTCATCTACGTGATCGGCGGCTACCGGCAGCAGTCGCTGACTTCGGCGGAGGCATTTGACCCGTCCCGCAAGGCCTGGGTGCAGCTGGCCAACATGCCCACCCCGGGCAGCGGGCTGGGCGCTTGCGCGCTCTTCGGCCTGCTGTACGTCGTGGGTGGGCGCAACCTGTCGCTGCAGGACAGCTCCGAGTCCGGCTCGCTCAGCTGTTACAACCCCATGACCAACCAGTGGACTGAGCTAGCGCCCATGCACGTTCCACGGAACCGTGTCGGTGTGGTGGTCGTCGATGGGAGCATCTACGCCGCGGGCGGATCTCACGGCTCCGTGCACCACAATACAGTGGAGAAGTGAGTGTGGGAGATGCCGGCGGTGGGGGGTGGGGTATCAGAGTGGCAGAATTGCACCTGTTACACACACCTTTAAGCTTGTTTCGAGAGCCATCTTGCTGAGCCAGCCATGTTCCTGTGTGTTTCTGTGTGTCACTACACAGAAACACACAGTCCACTGTCCACTGTCTCGCTGCCAAGTAGGTGCAAGCGCAGGTTGGCCGGGCGGTTTTACCATATTGTGGGGTGATTTTAGAAAACTGAGGTCAAATGAGCCACAGCTGATGCAGAACTGCAGTGTGGAGTGCAAAAGGGGGGCAACGGGCTGAGATCACATGCGGATACACATTGAAAGGCCTGAATACTTTTTTACATGCCTGGATGACAGGTTACACGTATATTTTTCCGCGTCGGTATTTTTATTGTGAACTTATATGCTCTGATGTTACACTTTAGCTCTTCACTGGTTCCCACCTTCATCAAACCTGCACTGAGCCTGAGCTGAGTCTGGGGCCGTGGGTGGCGTAGCAGTTTCTGTCACTTTATAAATCAGAGAACGCGGGTTTGAATCCCACCTTCTGCTGTCGTGCCCTTAACTTACCCTGAAACGATCCAGTAAAAATTGCCCTGCTGCGTAAATGAGCAAATCGGTGTTTACAGCTTCGTGCACAAGAATCGCATTGTTAGAAGAGTTGGTGAAAAGTACCAGAAAAATACAGCAATCCCTTAACTAAAATTAACGCCAAAATATTAGTACCTGAGGAGAAGCTATTGCTCTCATGAATTTTTACCCAAAGCTTATCCATAGTAAAAAAAATTTAAAATCTAAATGTGAATAAAAATCCTAATAAATTCTGAAGATGAACAAATGAATACAGTACCAAACAGTGTAGTGTAATAAAAGATAATTGTTAGTATTCTAATAAACAGTACTGTATAATGTTACTAATTTACCTGAAGTGACAGTTTAAAATGCGCAGACATCAACAGGCCCACGCCGGCGTCTTTTCACATTTGCACTGCGTCACGACATTTATTGTGGTTTTACCTGGATTAATCAGCCGGACGGAGGATCCAAAAATCCTCCCCGCGCCAGAACAGAAGACTTTAAAAGAAGTTTTAGAGCAGCAAACCGGAACGTGGTGGCGAGAGGAACGACAGCTTCGCTTTCTGTAACACAATTGACCTGCCGCAGGTTATAAGTAGACTTATGAAAGAAAAATATGTGAAGACAAACAAAGTTCTGTTATAGGTTTTTTTTTTTCTCCTCACATCTGCCCCTCCTCTACACTTTTGACAGAGAAGACTGATGCAGCCGCCTCCCTCCACCTCACAAGTCTCTTCTTCACTTCATTCCACGAGTAACCTGTCAGCCTCTTTTTCTTAATTTATTTGCATTCGTTTTAACTTATTTATTTTTTAAATTAACCTACCTAATTGCCTGTACATACTGTACTACGCATTATAAACATTCAAATTAATAGCAACATTAAGTGTTTTTTCTACTTGGGTAACCAGTGTATACAGTGTGTAGTTAGTTAGATGTTTACCAATGGGTTGGAAGCTCAGTTTATTTTTCCCCCATTTAAAATAATGGGAAATAGGGACTCTGAAATGTCAGTATCTGACACATTTCCACAAACTAATTAAACTCAGTTGGCGAAGATTTACTGTAAAGGTGAGAAATAAGATGTGTGAACCCAACACATGGCTTTACTTTTCAAAAATTGTGAGTTTCTGGCTTTTCACTGCATTACGTTCAGATTTTCGTGAGCAGCTCCTGTCCTGACTGGCCCTGCTTTTTTCATTTGGCTTATTATGCTCTTGTTTTTTTATAAACTGTGCACACATCTGCGTTTGCTGGAAGCCTCACGTTGCTGTGCTACTGTGCGAAACGGAAACGTCAACAGGGAGCTCTTTAATGCCGCGCTGGAGCTGCAGCATGCGATCCGGCTGCTGGGCGGACCTTAGAACCACCCCAACCTTTCAGGGCCGTGTCGGAGCTCACGGGTCGCGCGTGTGGGGCAGGGGGCTAGACGGTGTTAACGCGTTGAGCAAAACCAGACGAGGAGGGCTGCGTGAATCTGGAGGGCTCTGACTGCACAGTCACACACTGCTCCAAAGTGCTGACACACTTTTCTGAAGTCAGCAGACCTGTTGGCCGGGTTCTTCCAGGAAACACACCACTCACCTGTCCTCACCTGCACTCCTCGAATGCCACACCCTGTTGGCTCGGCTGTAACGCACCTAAGGGTTTGGGAGCACAAACACCAGAAGTGGAAATAGCTACTGGCTTTTGTTCCGTGATCCATTTGTTTATTTATGTAACGCTTTTCGACAAAAAGACTTACAGTTTTAAGCTAGTTGCCCTAATTGTACCCTTGTATGCAGCACGGTAATTTTTACTGTGTTAAATCAGGGTAAGTACCATGATCGTGGCTGTATGAATGTAGCTGCGCTGTGAGGAGTGAGGCCCCCCTCCCCCCGCTGAGAAGCGCTGAGGAGTGAAGAGGCTCCTCTACCTGCGCAGGCACCTGAGAACCTGCTGACTGTGGGCCTACCATTGCAGGTACGACCCCGAGACGGACAGCTGGATATTTGTGCGGCCGATGTCGGTGGCGCGGCTGGGGGCGGGCGTGGCGTCCTGCGGCGACATGCTGTATGTGGCCGGCGGCTTTGATGGGGAGAACCGCTGGAGGACGGCAGAGCGCTACCACCCAGACACCAACACGTGGGAGGCCATCGCGTCCATGAGCTACGTGCGCAGTGGTTTTGGTGAGCGCGATGTCAGCGGGTCTCGCCGTTTTGGAACGAGCAGCACTGTATCAGTTCATTAACCCCTCCCCTACCTGCTTACAGGACTGGTGTGTCTGGACAGGTACCTGTACGCCGTGGGCGGGTACGACGGCACGATGCAGCTGCACACCGTCGAGCGCTACAGCATAATGCAGGACATGTGGGAGCCCGTGGCGCCCATGAGACACTGCCGCAGTGCCCACGGTGTAGCTGTCCACCAGGGGTGCATCTACGTGCTGGGTGAGGGGACGAGTCAGGCCTGCTTGGGGGGGGTTGGGATGGAGTCAGGCCCACGGAGGCCTGTTATACGGTAACTGCTGCAGCAGCCTGGGAATGGTGATTAACGGAGCAGGTTTGAGAGGGTTAATGGGTTGTAGATCAGGTTTTGGATGGTTAGTGGTTAATGGACCAGGGGCGAAACAGCAAATAGATCTTTTTTGGGATGACTGATGAACTAGGGTTGGAAGAGCTGGTGGTTTATAGTCCACATTAGAGATCCTTAGTGGTTCAGGTAGGAGGTTTTGGATGGTTAGTGGTTGGACTGAGTTTGGGGTTGTTTGTTGTACCAAATGATGTTGTGGAACCAAAGAACCTCATCCCAGCCTATGCTTGCTCTTCAGGTGGGTTTAACCAGGGCGGATTCCTGTCCAGCGTCGAGTACTACTGTCCGGTGCGCAACGAGTGGACTTACGTGACGGACATGCCCCTCGGCCGCAGTGGGATGGGCGTGGCTGTTACCATGGAGCCCTGCCCCATCAAAATGCCTGAGGAGGATGACGAGTGACTGTGAGGAACAGAGGCTGTATCCCAGTAGGCTGTCGATCACAAACCGATCAAACACTGTTGCTGAGGTGTCGCTGCGTCTTAAAGCTCTATTTTATCACACTGTCAAATATCACGCGTTGCGAAACTCATCTAGTATCAGTTGTGAGATACTATAAGTTTACACTGTTAGTTTGTTTGCACAAGACCGCTGGTCTCATGACCAGGAAATGCACATCCAGCCGCCCAGCCGTTTGGGGACAGGGCTGAAGTGTGTGAAGAGGACGCCTGTGTGGCCATCGGTCACGTGCCACAGGATTAATGATGGACACCCTGGCCACCTGACAGGGACCTGAGAATGAACCGTGTTAACCTCTCCTTAACTACTGTAAAATTAATAAACACTGTTTATATATTATTTGTATGTACACAGGTTTATATGTCCACACATGATTTTAGTGGCATTTCCATTAGGCGTCTCTCTGTCCCTGCAGAACTGACCAGTCGTCTGTAGGGCAGGTTTTCCGCTCACAGGGGGGCAGGGAAGCGCACAAACGGCCCCGCAGCGTCTGAAACCTAGACGGAAGCGGCCAAAAGTGCAAGTCATTGTTCATTTCATATCTGAACCGCGGTCAACCGTGCTCCTCGGCCCCGGAGCCAACTGCGTGCGTCTGTGTGCTGCCACTAGATGGCGGGAGACGGTTTGTCAATGAAAAGGAAGAATCTTGCCGGGCTTTTTAATGGTTTTTAGTTAATTATTTTGTTGGTTTTTTTTTTTCCATCCCTCCGCCGACTGGCTGTGCTCCTCACCGATTTGATATGCATGAAGGATCTTGGCGGGGGAGTGTTTGTCTGGGGCCTGTCGCCACGCGTACCGCTGGTGTCATTTTGATCACGTGCCAGCAGTTACTCGCTGCCGTGTCTGCAGCAGCATGTGTTTGTCGTGCTTTTGTTCTGACCCGTGTCTGTGACCGTGGGACGAGGGGGTCCGCAGGAGGTGCCGCGCCATCAGGGCATCTGCTCGGATCACAGCCAGCGCTGTCGGTCCGCGTTCTTCGATCCGTGCCTGTTCTGTCTCGGCAGTGAAAAACACGTTGGATGGAGGTTGGCGGCGCTCCATCGGCACCATGGGAACAAACTGCTGTGAGCCGCCGGTTTGGACCCGCACTTGTTTCTCCGCGTGGACCTAAGGATGCTCGTGTTCTCGCCGCGGTCGCCCTGAGGAAGAGAGAGACTGACGGCACACGGGTCCTTGTCACCGCAGCACAGACAGCGTCAGCTCGACGCGTCACGAAATTAGTCACAAGCACACGTCAGCAGCCTGTTCGCGGCCATCGCTGTGGCCTCGGCTATTATTATCTCTCGACATTGACAGGAAGTGCTGGGTGGAGGAGCACAGCTGGACTGGTGGCTGGAGGGGGACAGAGCCACCCGATGAGGGAGTCCAGCCAGTAGTGAAGTCCAACACCCTCCCCCTCCAACACGGGAGCAGGGGCTGATCGGTGGGCCTATCTCGCTACTGTTAACCGGGACATGGTGACACGAGGCACGACGCAGATGGGACGTCAGTCCGTCACAGGGCAGCAAACACACTCGGTCACACACTCCAGGCAACGTCAAGCCAGCAGCCCGCCGGAAACACGTGTGTGTCAGAGTGGTGGGGGAAGATATCCTGATGAGAAAACTCATGCAAACATGAGGAGAAAATGCAGATTCCACCCGGACCGTTTTAAAGCGTCATCGCTGAACTGTGTGATTGTTTGTTTTCCGAAAAGCTGCACCTTCCTAAAACAGGGTGTAGTCCTTCTGGGTGAGCACAGGGGGCGCCGTGCAGCCAGGTTTCAGCACCACTTCCGTTACTGTGCAAACTCCCCCTGGGGCCAAAGACACGGCCTGGGCTACTGTGCCTCCCTCTCTCAGCAAGACGGCCGCGTCGCTCCCTTATCTGCCCAGACCTGCTGGTGGAGTCGGCCCGCAGCGCATTAGAGAGCTGCCGAGCACAGCACCCGCTGGAGACGACGACTCCCATGTGCGGGGGGGGTAATAAGAAGGGTGGCTGTGGTGCGGATGGGTTTTTGGTGGGGGGGGGGGGTGTGCAGCGAGAAAACATCTCACATGATCAGACTTGTGCGTCATTCCGAAGATCCAGACTGCTCTTCTCACTCACAAACATCCCCACAATTAGCATAATTAGCACGGTTGTTCTGAAACACACCTATAAAACATAATGTGACCAGTGTCCAGAACTTAATGACCGCCTCCGGAACCTGGGGCACCTCGAACCCCGATGCTTGGTGACCCAGAATGTTAATCGTGACGATGATTCAGATGCGTGGCGGTTGTCCTGATTGGTCGAGAGCTGAAAGGAGCTCCAACGGGAAGGTACTTCCCATCAAGGTGACATTGGCCGCACCTTGGCTGACGCTACCTGGATTATACACAAGTGCTGTGGACGCTGCACTGCTGCTCACTGTAAACATCGTTCTTCAGACCCCCCCCGTGTTTCACGAATGCATTTTCGATCTTGGGTGCCGGGTTCTGCACCGGTCACCAGCCCATCTGCAGCTCAAGGATGAACTAAAGCTTCAGGGTTTCTGGACAACAAACAGGGAGGTTTGAGGTCTTGTGGGAGAAGAAGATGCAGGAACAAGGAGGAATGGGGGCAGTAAGTGTTCTACTGTGAGGTGATGATGCTTTCACAATGGTTCTGGATACTTTATTCCAGAAATTTGGGGTTCCAGCTCCATTCAGTTCTTGAGGTATGTGAACAATGAGCCAGGAGAGTCCACCCTTCTACCCAACATAGGTTCATGGCTCTTTTGAGACCTTCAGGGCATCAGAGGTACCACCATCACATCCAATTGACGTCTATCGTTGACCTGGGGTGTGAATCAATCTACCTGCATGGTTGACTGTCCACCTGTAGCTCTGTCCCCCACCCTGGCCGAGACGTCCCGGAAGCCGGTTCCGCGTGACCCTTTCCAGGAGCCGTGGCTTGAGGAGCACGCGGAGTAGGATCTTCATCAAGTTCGAGTAAGAAAGAGGGGCAGTTTATACACTTTGGGAGAACTTGTTCTATAAAAACTAAGATCCTCACGTGAGCTCAACCATGGAGGCAGTTCCCTCAGCAGGTGGCTTTAGAGAAAACTATTTTAAAAAGTCCATCTTGGTTTATTACTCGGGAACATCTGACCATTGAAATAAGGAGAAAATAAACCAAAACAAAGAAGCAGGATGCCGATCTCCACATGGACATGAAACTTTTGTTGAGTTTTAATGAAGCACATGGACCCCCCCCCCTCCCGCCCGCGTGCACGACTCCCCCCGAGTCCGCCGCCAAAGTTTTCATTCATAAATGATCTTTAACGTGTCACTGTTGACGCTTCGCGCCACTTCCTCGCGTGCGGCGCGCGGCGCTTTGCCCTGTCGAACCCGAGTTCCCTCCGCATTTCCTCGCGGTCCGAGCCAGAAGAGAGCTGCGGGGCCGAGCCGAGTCCGGGACAGAACAGGACAGAGCAGGCAGGACGGGACAGATGATGCCCAGTTACAGCCCGGACTACCCGGGTCTCCGGACCCGGTGCCCGCTCGCGAGTGCGAGGCGGCCGGTTTCAAGCTCCCCTTTCTGTGAATTGATTCTACTATGGGTCCGCTCGCACGCGCGCTCCCTGAGGAGGGGGGTGGCGCAGACACTGTCCTCCCTTTCACCCCCGCTTTCGTGACAGTGAGCGCAAAAACACATTGCCCACGTTTATTTGTCACAAAGTACGTACGATAATCCCACTCAGCGCCCAGGGAGCGCTGGGAGCGCCGCGGTTTCGGCGCGTGTTTCTCAAGGATCCCCCCCTGCAGCTCGCAGTGGACTCGTCCACAATTTATTCCAGGGAAAGACTGACAGTTTTTTGGGTCATGAAGCAGCTGTTCGAGTCACCGCGCTGCCCTCCCTCCGCGGCAGCGAGCAGCCCCTCTATTTTCAAGTAAATAACTAAACCCGTTAACTTATGATCGAAAACGATTAAACTGTGGAATTCCTCTCTGTCCGTGGGATCAGACAGGTCCACCGTGCAGCGAAAATGCTAAAAAATAAAAGCGGGAGACGCGGGGAAAGTGGCAAACAGACAGTGAACAGTCAAACTGCCACGATTCCCCCCAGTTTTATTATAAAGTATAAAAATGTGGCTTCTTCCCCGGTAATAATAATTCTCAGGCGTGAAATCACTTGTCATCTGATACATTTATAAGCATTTTATAAACGATCCAGGAAGTTAATTATTTTCTTAAAACGTAAGTTTTAAGAATTGTCAGTAAATAAAGATGTATGGGATGCGGGAGCGGACACACACACACACACACACACACACACACACACACACCACACACACAGAGAGAGAGAGAGAGACCATTCTGGATAGAAACTGTTTACACGAAACTGCACGGAAAACACAAAGGTGACCAAACGTGTTCCAAGGAAAAAGTCCTCCTTGAAATTGAAGTTGAAATTCTTGTTCAAATAATGAGTCAATAAAGACTTTCGTTCTCCTGTCGCGATAATATATGGAAGGCCTTATTCCTAGAGCCATATTTTTCATATTTCTGTCACCGCAGAAATCGAGGGCAAAGCAGAAACGGACGAGTGTTTTACTCAGGGTGTCTCGGCACATCCCTGAGGGCCATTTGCCGCGTGGCTCCTCTTGGACGAAGACATCAGGAGACGGGGGGGTTAAACTCGGAGTATTTAAAGACTTTAACTCAGGGCCTGGAACTCAGCTTGGTGGGCAGTGTTATGATCTATTGTATGATGCTGGGCTCAGGCAGTCTGCGGAAACCCAGGGGGAGGTGGGGTCCAAGCACAACGCGAGCCCCACGAAAGCCCCGGCTGAGAAGAGCTGCCAAAGAGCCGTGGTGCTGGGCTGGATTAAACCGCTGTGTCCCTGGCTGACCACTGGTGCACATCACACAAACACTTGTGAGACAACAACCCGTGTTGCTGCTCTTCTCACCTCACCTTTCGCTTCTACCTGACCGTCTCTTCCGGCGTCTGTGTACGAGATGAGCGTGAAGGCTTCATCGGGCTCTACAGTAAAACACTGCAAATGTGACACGTAGAGATGATTTAATGGTGGTTGAGGGGCTCTAGGTGCTTTTCGTGTGCAGCAAGTAGAAGAAATGGTGTCAAACCGGAGCCAAGATCCTAGTGGACAGGAGACACGATGAAACAGAAGTTCTGGGTTCTGGGATCTGGGTGCTGGTAATGGCTGGATTCGCACCGCAAACCTCTCTTTGTGTGGACACACAGCAGCTTGTCAAGCGCAGTCTTTTGTGCTTGAGATGAGCTGCGCCAATTCATAAACGTGACAGATGAGAAAGATTCATATGATGCTGAATTACCCCCCTGTGTCAAAGGTCACCCAGAGGCGGCCTTTTCCTTTGTTCTTGCTGGGTGGTGGTTGCGCCAATCCTCGAAGGTCTCTTGTTGCGTCAACCATCTGAGCTTCTACACGGAAGTGGCTGTCTTTAAACCTGGTTGAAATGGACTTTATCAACACTTACACTCTGCTCCCTGCCCTGCTGCCCCGCTTCACTAGTGAGTGAGCAGTGCTGGGTTCTGCCTGCCCTTAATGGGGATCAGATGTACACCAAGGGCTGGGTTGGAATGTGAGACCCCCTCAACAAGTAGAGCGAGCGCTCGGGAAACCATCCAGAAAGTAGGAGCCCCAACACCCCACCCAGAAGGCCACTGTGATGGATGATTGGAGGCTCATTTGTGGAGGGCAGGCAAGTTTTCCTGGAGCAATATCCAGAAAATCCTCGCAAGCTTCGGTTCGGAGAAACCAAACACCCCACAGTCATACAGCAGCATTCCTAACTGTGATGGTGAAGGCTTGGTTGTGGACTGGAGGTGCTTCTCTTGCCATCAGGTGACCCGTGACACAGGGTCTCCTGTCCTCCACTGTTGATCCATCTGTGGAACCTGCTGTATTTTCTTCCCAGGGAAGTTGTGCACAAACACAGTTTCAGATTCTCCTGGGGCCACAAGTCTAGGGCGGCTAATGCCCATGGTGGCACTCGGTCGCCATGGTGCCGTGGTTACTATGAGGCAGTGTCCATCCCGGCGTATAGTAAACCTGGTGGTTCTCATGTGGAAGCTGCTGGGCACCCAGGAGACCTGTGCACAGCACGGAGGTGGGTGGTCATGAGGTGGTCAAGAGAGAGCCAGGAGGGAGGCCTGCTGCTGTCCCCTGCCTCATCGCGCCGCTCACTTTACAACCCGGGAAACTTGCAATTAATCTCATTAATTTTGCCGGCTGTGGAGCTTTGAGGAAGTCATATTGGACCTGCTGCGATTCCAAGACATCTGCTCACAGGAGCTCCAGTGTCTGAGCGGTCTGCTCAAGCAGGGGTTTTCCTTTCCTGTTCCACCGTTTCGCCTTCGTTGGCAGGCGCTGAGTTTTCCTCGTGCAGAACTGCATCTCCGCGCGGCTAGAATTGTGTGCATCTCTAGATCTTTTCCATGTTTTCTTCCTTTTTCTGTGAGATGAATGCAAGTCTTCCACCCTACAATTTATCATTCGTGCTCTTCAGATTTTCGCTGTGCCAAGATTGCAAACAGATATGAAGTTATGAAAATTATGAATGGTGGAAAATTCAAAGCGCTTTCAACGGTAGAGAGTGCTATAATGTGGACAGACGGTACCCATTGAAAGAAATGGGTTATTAAAAATTAAAAAGCAGCTCACATGAAGCTCCCTCCGTCTCCTGCTTGCAGAGGAGCAACACGGCGAATCCAATAAAAGGGAAGGTAGAGTCTGGGAATAAAGGCTCCAACAGACCCAGGAGAGTGTGTGTCTCCCCCAAAACCAGAGTCATCACACCGATTCAATCACTAGTGCTGCTGGTGAAGGAAGAGGCCTTGTGTGTGTGTGTGTGTGTGTGTGTGTGTGTGTGTGTGTGTGTGTGTGTGTGTGTGTGTGTTTGTGTGTGTTTCTAGACCCAGCCTTTCCAAGTTCCAGGGGAGAAGTCCCACTGCCGCAGCCACCACAGAGTCTGGCGCCCGCGCGCGCGCACACACACACACACACATACACCCTACCCGATGGTCCGTCAAAGTGTTGTATGCAGCGTTGGGGAAGGAATGGGGGTTGTGCAGGTTTTGTGACAGTGTGTGTTGTAATGTACACGTGGTGGCTTTGTGAGCCTGTGTGTGCATGTCTTTGTGTGTTCGTGCTCTGTGTGTGTGTGTGTGTGTGTGTGTGTGTGTGTGTGTGTGTGTGGGTGTGCATGGGCTCTGGTCCTGTGTGTCTGCGGTTTGTTCTCTGGCTGCTTCAGCGGTGGGGGAGGGAGCAGGGGGCACCCACCCTATCGCTAACTGCCCTGGGGCAGGATTGCTAGCAACACACAGAGCACAAGTGGAGGCCTAATGCTTTCGGTATGTCCAGCTTTAAACAAAGGCCTTTCCAAAATATTTCCCCCTCCCAGAAAAACACGGCCTATTTTGCAGTGGATGTGACACACGCTAACACTCGCTAACCGTACGGCCATTTTTGTAGCAGCGCCATCGAGGCTGGGCTTTCAAACTCAGATAAACACTTAACAGGACTGCAGGGGGTCCATATGTGAGTGTTGCTCTTTCTGGGTCTCACATACTTTGCTGGGAGACCCTCTCCTGCGGTCAGATGTCCAGAAGAGGAGCAGAAGGCCACAGGGAGGGGCACGAACGGAAGCGGGACTAGCAGCGGGGGTCCGGGTTACCACAGGTAGTGAGATTCCCTGGACAGACAAGGCCAGGATGGGGGGGCTCCAAGAACGAGCCAGGAGGACCCCGGACACAGAACCATTCTGTTTACGTCTTAAATCATTACATTGTTTTTCTTTCACAATTATTAAGCATTTTTTTGTGGGTGTAACATGTAGCCACACATCTTTAAACTGCGCAACACCACCCAAATCCTAAACAGGCAAATCGCCCAACAATGTCCCCTGCGTTCCCGGGACCTCTGGCCAGTGTGGAGATGGGAGTCGGTGGCAGAGGGTGCAGAATTTGGTGGGGGGGTATGGGGGGCATCCCCTTGGGCCTGCTTAGGCGACTCAGATGACAGAAAGGGTTTATAATTACCTCCGCGGAGCCGCGAGCCCCTCCTCCACCCCGGTCCAGTCTTAGACTGCTAATGAATCGCTGCTTCCAAACACCGAGGCTCACTGTGGGGGTCGTGTGGCTCAGAGACCCCAAAACACACGCTCACACACGTTAAACTGCAGTATTTCTGGGAAAGAAAGAGCGTTCCAAAAACATTCAGTGATATCTGACTCTGGGTACGATAACCTGAAAACCCCACTTCAGAGACAATGAATTTAAACAATGACGGCTCTGTTTTCCTTACCTGCGGAGTTCGGCTGTGTTTGCACACCTGAAATGCCATGACCACCTTCTCTTCAGGTCATTCAGCGTGGGTGACGTCTATCTTGACCTTCTGGATGATTAAATGTGTACAATAATAGTAATAATAAGTTCTAACACTGAATTGATTCGGTTGGTAGTGAATCCTGGTAACAAGTTCACTCACGTTTATTCATTCAGTGATCTTCTCCATAGCAGTTTATACTCATTTACACAACGGGGTCATTTTCACTCAGTTCAGGGTACAGTAGAGTGATCAGTGAAGCTACGGCAGGTGTTGTGATCCGAACCTGGGTTTTTTGAGAGCAAAACAGCTGATCTCACTACCGTACTACCTGCTCCCCAGACTTCACATGCTTGTGGGCTGAGCATGTTCTTGTCTTAGAACTGTCGGAGTCTCACGGGGGTCCGCTGAGGATGAGGACGTCCTCGAACTGCACGTCTGAGGTCTGTCAGACCTCCTGTGACCCCGTGACCTTATGCAGAATCGCCATCTCCAGAAGACGTCTCCTCCCACGACACCGCCCGAGTGGAGTGACATCTAACGGCAGAATTTGGACACCATGGTAACAACGTGGGTCTCTGCGAGTGCCAGTGTCAGCGTGGGGGAAATCTGGCGAGGAGAGACACTGTTTCTCGACGGTCATCTGCCGGCCGTGTTTCTCTGGGCTCCCAGCACGTGCTGCCGGTCTGACACTCACTCCACAGCCCTGCTTTCTGAGCCTAAACACGTAAAGACTGTCGTCATAAAGAGGCCAGATTAAGTCAGTTTGTTTCAAAATCTCCACATGACCCTTTTACTCTCTCGCTCTCTCTCTCTTCTGTCTGTCACTCCCTCTTTGTTCTCTGCCTGCAGTTATTTCACCCCTTCTCCAGCCTCCCTTTAGGCCTCCCCATCCCCCACCCCTGATCCAAAGGGGTTCAAGGAAATTCAGGGCTTGAACATTTCTCTCCCTCAACCACAGGGATCAGAACTTCCATCTGGCCACTTCACGGTAAATCCTTCTGTGCTTCCCAAGTAGCCTTGTGCGATGTGAGCTTCCAGAAACCATGAGCGAACACAGCAATGTTGCCTGTTGTTTATCTGAGGCCTTTCTCCGAAGTGTCTTACACTGATTTACCCGTTTATACAACAGGGTAATTTTCACTAGGTAGGTCCACAGAAGGAGGTGGGATCAAATCCCGGGTTGTTTCAAAGCAAGGCAGCAGTTCTAACCACTGCGCCACCTCCTGCTCCTTGTTAACATTGCACATCATTAGCCCCATTAATAGCTATTGTGCCGTGTATGACGCGCTTCCAGAACACGGCAGAGCGTGGGAGTGGCCTCTCAGCGTTTGCACTCAGAGGTGCACATCAGTACGTGTGAGGAAGTGTGTGTGTGGGGGGGGGGGGGGGGGGGGGGGGGGGGGGGGGGGGGGGGGGGGGGGGNCGGGAGGCAGAGAGCGTAATTAGCATACGCAGTCTGTAATTACGTGTCATTTCTGAATGGCAATGAAATTCGAACCCAAGGAAAACAACTGGCTGAGTGGCCCCACGAGACAGGCGTGTTGACAGCGCGTGCACTGCGGGCTCCGAAACACAAGTGTTTACAAACAGCGGTGTTGGGGGACGAGCTGGAACTCCACACCTGCAATGGCCGCGGATGGGGGCGTGGCCTATAACCGGACCTGGTCCTGCTGTGGTCACAGGGGTGGGTGGACCGTGGAGGGAAGCGAATCAAGCTCACCGTGGTGCAAGTAAGTCCGCTGAAGGGGGAATGCGCAGCACCCTTGACTGGCAGGGAGGCCCCTCTCCTGCCGCCTGTTGACCAGCAAAGACAGGAATGTAGGCCGTGTCAGCAGTCATTAGCTCGCTGCGCCCGGCTCTCCGGCAGCAGCCCGTAACTGGCACATCCTGGCATAATTGGCATATTCCGGAAAAAAAAAAAAAAGCGAGAACATGCCAACCTCCTTTTTAATCCCTAATTAGCTTAGCCCCTCCCCCCGTTCCCCCACCCACGATCATCCCTGTTAATGAGTGTCACCCGAGGAGCGACCGGCCCCACGTCGTACGGCTGTCACCCGGAGCGCAGCGGCGTGCGGGTGGGGGGGCAGGGGAGCAGCGCAGCACAACAGATGCTGGGAAGCCCGGGTGAAGTTTCGCGAACGCCGTCCCTGTCCCCAGCATGCCTTGCGCACCCTCGTGTGACACGGATCGATCGCGGAAGGCCCCGTGGTCGTGTGGCTGTCCTGGAGAAAGCTGTTTACCACTGCGGAATATGTAAGTGCACCCTGGGAGATTACAGGGTTTGCCGGAGAAATTTCACAGTGGAAAAACCGGCTGAGAGTGAAGGCTGAGAATTCGAAGAAGCGGAAATATGAANACGTGGTGCCGTCCCTGTCCCCAGCATGGCTTGCGCACCCTCGTGTGACACGGATCGATCGCGGAAGGCCCCGTGGTCGTGTGGCTGTCCTGGAGAAAGCTGTTTACCACTGCGGAATATGTAAGTGCACCCTGGGAGATTACAGGGTTTGCCGGAGAAATTTCACAGTGGAAAAACCGGCTGAGAGTGAAGGCTGAGAATTCGAAGAAGCGGAAATATGAAATACAGCGACATTTTTAACCCCCCCCCCCCCATCTTGCCAACTGCCTCCTAGGTGTGTTTTGATATTGAAATATCATGCAAAGTAAGCTGATGTCTTGCAACGGAGACTGGGAGTCTGTAAGTCACACAGCCACATGACTACATCTGCCCCTCAAATTCCTTTATGTATTCGTAAAGTTTTTTCTTTGCATCTCAACTTTCTGTTCTTTTGTTATTCAGAGAGGGGGAAAAAAACAAAAGTGCAAAATGCAGACTGTGGTGGTGACATTATCTGTATTTAATGCAAAAATGATCCTGGCCTATTGAGTGAGTGCGTGTGTGTGTGCGTGTGCGTGTGCGTGTGTGTGTGTGTGTGTGGATGGACCCTGATGTTCCTGTGTTCCTGATAAGCAGTGACCCCTGCCAGTCTATACTTCCATCAGTCATTGTGTACTGCCTCCTGCTGGTGGCCAAAATAATGGATGCGTCATGTGGGGGGGGCTTTGAACCGAGAAGCAAAAAACTGAATTTACAGGTGAGTCACGTTTAATGGGGTACAGATTACCAGCATGTGTCAGAGGCCGAAAAATCAGCACTTTGTCGGGTGAGTTTGCGAAGCAAAGCGAGACACTTTCCAAAGTTTGAAAGTGGCCAAATAGTCGGTGTCCGACTTGCAGACGCATCGTCGAAAGCGGAACGTTACAGTGGGAAACATCACGGTATCTCGCGGCACACGAGACAAAGCGAGCGGGAGAGGAGGTGCGTGACCTGTGTTCCGTCACGAACGTCCCGTCAGCGTTACCTGCGCGCCCTCGCAAAGTCTTCAGCCTCATTGCAAAACTATTGACACCCTGCGATCCACTTTTAGGCGGGAAGACGGCATTTTCTTACGAGCCGGAGTGAACGAGGCAGCAGAGAAACAAAGCAGCGTGCAGCGTCTGGCCTCAGACAAGGCCTCACACGGCGGCCGGCTCTCGGCTGCCGTTTCCCCCTGTCGCTCATCCGCGTCCTGATTGTTTCCACATGCTTTGAGAAACGGAAGAATTGCGTGCAATTATTGTAATTAGATGTGTTTCTATGCTCGTGATCTGGAACGTGACCTCAGCGTCTTGTCTTGCTGTCTGCAGGAACTCCTACCTGAAGGTGTGCGAGGGCGCGCTGCAGGCCGGGGAGAAGCACGCCGGTTTCGCCGTGTTTCCGCGCGACGTTTCACGCTGTCCCTCGACAGGACGACACAGACGTGACGCAACGGGACGGACGCCCGTGCCCCCAAACCCTGCACCTCTGCCATCGCAGGCGCACGCTGGGCTCGCAGTACTGAGGATTCCAGAGGGCTCCCTGAGGGTCACTGTCTTGTTCACACCCTCTTGGCACCGCGAGCTGTCCGGTCCACGTGGGGAAGAGAACGATGGGGGAGGGGGGTGACATAACTGGCAGCATTTGCGGGGAAATCAGACCCAGAGCCACAAGCAGTGAGAGGGTGGGGGTCGGCGGTGGAGGGTGGGGGTTTTTTTTCTTAAACTCTGAGAAATGTAATCTTGGGGTGTGTGTGTGTGTGTGTGAGACCACAACCATGGTTATTTGCACTGTGGTCACGGTGGATTCCTCCTGCTCCGGGGTCACCCTGTGGACGCAGCTTGCGCGGCGAATCCTAATGGGCTGCGGTGACAATTAGTCCTTGCACTTCGGTGACGTGTTTAAGGACACGTCAATCATGTGACAGGTGTTCTCAGAGTGAGTGTGTGTGTGTGTGTGTGTGTGTGTGTGTGTGGTGGCATAGAGTAGGCAATTCTGGCTAAATGTTGTTTTACTCATCTTCCGTGTTGCTCTGTATGTCTTCCCATGTACAAACACGTGTGGAAATAGGATGACTGTACGCCTGGTAGAGAGTCGGCATCATCATACTGTGATGAGAAAAACTCATTGAGGTCCGGGCAACAATTGTCGCATTTGTATCTGAGAATTGCGTCATTTGAGAAGGTGCTATTTTACAGGTCTAGTGTTGCTGAGAAGGTGTTGCTGTATGTATGCGTGTGTGCACTGCACGCGTGCGTGTGGTTGTGTGTGTGTCCTTCTTTGAGCCTCTACAGGTGATAAACATGCCCAGCACATCCGCTCTTTCTACTTAAGCAAAACACACGGTAGTGCCGAGGATCTATCATCCCAGCCTGCGATTAACATCCATCCCGAGCCATGACTGTTGCTAAGTAGAACGGAAAAGATGGAAATGAAGGACCGCACCGCACTTGCAGAGGGGCTGCAAGTAAAAAACTGTTTTTTTTTTTTTTTTAAAATCCAGGATCCATCTCTGAGAGGAATTTCAGGCTGGTTTCTGCAGAACCTCTCAGTGATGTCAGCCATTTCTTTTGTCTGTGACGCAGAGGCGCAGCGCTGAACCTGCTCATCCCCAACGCTCGCTGTGTTTGACCACAAGAGAGCGGACCGTGTGTTTTTCTCTCTGGTAGTTGTGTTGTTGGTGGGCGGGGACTCCCAAGCAGAGGGCGGGGAGGACTGTGACGGACAGGTCCCATCTGTCCGCCTCCAGCTGAAAAATGAAACGATAACCAGCTGCTGGCAGTTGAATCCTCACCAGCAGAGCTTTATTAAGGCAGCTGGGCAGAAGGTGAGGTCTGGCTTGCTGCTGGACATGTCTGTTATCCCCCCCTCCTCCTCCTCCCCAAATTCCTTCTCGGTGATTCTGTTATGTTTTTTTGTGTGAACCTACTCTCTTTTGCTATAAAGTGGCCAAATCCCTGTTTTGGTTTAGGAATCAAACCTCCTCCTGGGTGTGAAACCCTGCTGTCTAGTGCTTCTGACCTACACCCCTCAACAGTGCAACCATCGCAGTTCCAGCACTTTCTTCGCACTTCCTCAAGCACTGACCTGCACTGGCCACTAGAGGGGTGTCAGCAAGGGGTGGAAGCAGGTCACTATGGGACAGGACTGTGACCACGACACTCTCCGAGTGATCAAAACAGCAAAATGTGACCTTTGAGTTGACCTCAACGATGAACCTTCTTTGGTCCTACCTCTTGGTTTCATTTAGTCCTCTTGGAGATACAGATGACTTGGAAGACTGGAAGGTGTATGAAAAATGTTCACAGCACTCTTGGATGGACCGCAGAGTGCAGTCTGTCCTGCTCTTTCTCCCACTCGAACCCCAGCACTTCACCAAGCCTCCATTTGCATTGTTTCATAACACCCCCCCCCCCCCACGTACTGATGTCCAAAGTCTTTCTGGCACTTAGGAAGACAAAGAAGCCCAAGGCAATTTTCTCACACCCTCTTCTGGGTGTAAACCTCACCTGAGCCTCCTGTGTCCCCATGTTCTTCTCCATCCTGCTGCACTTTTTTTAAAATTGATTTCGTTTCTCCCCTTAAAGTCACCGAACTGAACGCCTAAGGCTGCAGACATCCTGCCTGTTGTACCTGACAGCTGCTGCCTAAGCCCACATTGTGGGGAGAAACAAAACATCCACGGGTGGAAGTCAGGGCACCTTTTTCTTAGCTTGTTAAAAGGAATAAACGCGTTTCCAGACCCCCAGCGAAGGGAGTCACTGTCTCCTGTATGGACTGACTCTGCTGGAGGGTAATGAGAAAGAGTCTGAGGGACACATGCAACAGGACAGAATCTGCCACATTACAGCAGGTCTTTTGGGGAAAAAGCTGAGCGCTCACAGACCCAACACAGCAGCTGGGCTCTCGGGAAGCTTAACCTTCTCCTGGTGTGACCATTTAGATAAAGCTGTTAAACAGTAACCGAGTTCCCTCAGCCAATATTTACCTCCTGCCTGTTTTGCTGCATGTATTTCAGGGATCTGGTTGAGCCAGGATGGACACGTTCAACATTGTGACACCGGTCTGTCACTGGCTCCGTGCGCCCAGCCTCTTTGTTCTGGCACAGTTGGACTAGATGTTTCTTCAAGACAAACTGTCCACACCCATCCCATCATAGTGCACTCCACTGGGGCACAGTGCCACCATCCAGCTGTCCTCTTGGTGTACAGGTGATGGTGAAGGACATGTAAACGACTTTGTAATGGGCTCCTGAAGGTGGAAAGCACCTCCTGGACTCCTCTCGCTGCCCTGTGGTTGACCCTGCTCCTCTGTGCACATGGTTATGACATCAGATGAAGATGAAGCTAAGATGACTGACATCAGGGGACAACTGCATAAGATCCCCAGTTTTGTTAAGGATGGACAAAAGACCAGATGTTAGTTGAAGGAAGAACACGTTCTCGTTCCTTGAGGTGGAGCGCTTCGCTCTGGGTTGAGGAAATGCTGGAGATGACAAGCGGCAATGGAGTGATGAAGAATGACAGAAGCTATGTTTCACTGCTACCAAACACTGGGTCTCTGTTGTCTCTGCACGCAGACCTGAGGCAGCCCACGGTGCAGGGTGTACGATGCGGTCTAGCCTGAATTAGATCTTTCACTGCCAGATGCCCCCACCGACGATCTCACACGTCACAAAGAGCAAGAGGGTGGGGAATGTGTATCTGCAAAGCCAGAAAATGGTCTCCGTGCCCTCCTGCAAGCTTCATGTACACATGTACAAGGAGAAGGCTGTAGGGAAACACGGTTATAGCACCGCTCCTCCACACCGCGTTGGGGTTGTGTTGATTTACTGTGGTGTTCTCTGAAAGCAGGTATTTACCATTCCTGGAGCGTCTCCCCCCCCACCGTCTATCTCTCCCTCTCTCGCTCTCTCTCCCTGCCCCTCTTCATATGGCCTTTTGGAAGAAACCTGTGCAATATAGTCATCAACACAAATTTCTCTCCATTCCCTGCCAGAGACAATCCCTCACAAACACACAGCCAGTGGCGTCGTGGCTGCCCGTTTCCAGTGGAAAAACACCCTGAGAACATTTCCAGAGCAGCTCGCTTTCTCCCCGGGTTTTCTACTATGTTCTTACCGCCTCGCACCGGCCGTTCCCTCCGCAAGCGACGTACAGTTTCGGGAGGTCGCCGCATTCCAGCGCAAGAGGAGACTGGGGCGCGACGGAAAGCAGGCGGTGTAGAGTTTAGAGCTGCCGCCTTTGGATGTCAAAATTGCTCGTTCATAACCCGGCTCTCACTGCTGATCGAGGGGCTCACCCTGTTACATCACCCTGCTGGGTAAATTCGCGATGGCACGAGCACGGAACTCTCACGTCGTCTAATACCAATACACGCGTGTGTAAGTCACCGAGAACAACAGAAGGGGACCTGCCCGGATGAGAATTGCAGATGAACGTGACGTTTATTTATGTAACATTTCAGTTTTGCAAACCATGCGGAATCATTTGAATAAACGGCACCTGCTGAATCCCATTTGACTGCTACCTGGTTCTGCAGGCCGCGGGTAGCACTTTGTTTTTCCTGGATAAAAAAAAATCTAACGTGATTTAATGAAAACTGAAAGAAGGGAAAATGATACAACAATACAGAATAAATAACTATATTTTTTAGCACAGGGTGGGGTGGGGGGGGGTCTTAACAGCCAAGTGCATCTCTGCCTTGCTGCGGGAAATTCAGTTTTTCCCTTTTTCCTTGGCCATGTTAGAAGTCTCGGTCTCAGTCTCTGTGTCGACACTAAGGGCCGCCGTATTTTGTGCCGTTCCCACTTGGAAAAACGTCCTGTGGGGTCGCCTGAACGTTCCGCTCTTCTGGAACACAAAGACCGTCGTCCAACACGTTTGAATCATCGCTCAAGTTTAAGCATCACCAGCGATTAACCAAAACAATTACGGTCTGATACAGATACGACTCCGATATCAGCCCTGGTACAAATGGATAAATCAGTGCGGGGCACTCAGGAGAAAAGCGTTAGATAAATTAATAAACGTAACTGAGAGTCTCTCAAAGGGTTCCGGCGAGGCGACCCTGTCGACGAGAGGCGGTCTCTCTGTTGTCCGCCGCAGACGGGGACAGCGAGGAAGCCCTGGGCGCGAAGAGGCTGGTACGATGTCAAGATGCTTGGTTGCGACGGGGAGAGACAGGAACTGGCACCGCGTGAGGCCAGACAGCGCCGAGACTGACGACGGCGCTGAAATGAATACCTTCCCTGCCAGATCTGGCGTGCTAAATGGGGGCCAAATTGAACGCTGTCAAGCTGGAATCATGAATGAGTGTGCAAAGACATGAGTCAGGGCTGAGTCAGAGAAATGCGTGTGTGCATCTCATCCCGAGTGTTCGTGTGTGTTGGAGAGGTGACGGGGGGCCGAGGGAGAGGCACCCGGCATGTTTATTCCAAATTAGAACTGAACCGCCTCCCATGGAAAACGGTCTGTTGCATCATCAGCCGCTCCTCGCTCGATCCGTGGTTCCTCTCTGACCGGCTCGCGCCGTCACGCACCCCGAGTGTCGCTCCGCGGGGAACGCCGGCTCCGTCTGTTCGCACTCGGAAACGGCGGGGAGACGGAGAAACGCTCCAAAGTGGCCCTCGTGGAAATCCGGCGTCTTAAACTGCTGTGGACGGAATGAATTCGCACGCGGCTTCTTACACGGTGCTACAGGATTAGTTACCGGCAGAATGTCGGTCATGTTATTGGTGCAGAACACACTGACGCGCTGTATGGTGAGGGGTCGCAAACCCTGGATCTGGGGGAGGGGGGGGGGCAATCCAGAGAACACCTCGACGGGCACCCGACGAACACCTCAGTGAGGGAGCTTTCGGTACAAATGTGACTTCGACGCATCGAATCAGAGCCGAGGCTGAGGGAGAGCCAGGATCCAGCCTGGTCCGCACAGCCAAACTCCTTCCTGAATGCGCACACACACACATACACACACACACACACACACACACACACACACACACACACTGTTGGGTGCCACCTTCAGCTGGAGACTTGTTTGAATCCCAGTAAGAGGCTGCAGTTTTACCCACAGGGCCCTGAGATGTGAACCCACTTTGGTGTGACGGATGGGTACGGCAGAGGTTCAGTTCGGAGCTAACAGAGCTTAAGAGGTGGGTCTCAAACCACGGTGCAGGAACCCAGGTGAAGATGTCAATGTGGGAGGCCCTGTGGACCAAGGTTCTATCTTTTAGTCTTCCTTTAGGGCCACTGACTGTCACACGACGGACAGAATCCATCTGAACTGGAGAAGACACCCCTCCCCCGCTACCTCCTCACTGCCCCACAGAGTTGCAAAGAACGAATATTTACCAAAAATTTCACGTTTCAACAAAATAAGTGACTAGGTCTTACACATAGACATTTATGACTCTTTCATTCATGGTGTCCACCAAAGGGGACGTGGAACCGACGTCCTTGAAATGACAAGTTTAAGCCTTGAGGTCTTTCCGAACTCCTCGTAGCTGGTGGCCCCTGTAAATGTGGTCATAAATGTTTGGGGGGGGGGTAATAAGGACTTTATGTTTTTTTCTTTACATCACATTACATTACCTGTCACCCACCTCAGTAAGTCAACAGGAGCCAACGCCTGGAGGAAGAGGTGTCACCATTGCCACCCTGAGCTGCATGTGACAGGCAGCAGTGGGACGAGGGCTCACAAAACGAGACCGAAACACTAAGCAGAAGTGAGGAATGTGACACATGTCCATCGTGAAGACGGTGGGTCTCGTACTGAAGCTCGAACTCGCGCTCATCGGCGCCGGCTCCTTTAAGAAGCCCCTCCTCTCCCTAAGCCGGAGGGAGGGCGGACGCATTCCTGGAACAGCTGTCGAGGGGAGGGAAAAAAAGGTCCAGCAGCGGTCGGTTTCAAGTTCCCCCCCCGCGCTGGGAGCGCTGCTGATTTGTGGCTCGCGCCGGAGATGTGAAAAGGGGGGACGCGCGCGGCGCCGCGGCTACGGAGATGCTGCTCGGTGGCGCTCGCGCCCGCCGCCTGTGACAGTCTCGAGCGTCCAGCTTCCGGCGGCATGTACGGCAAGGCGAAGGGGGCGGCGGTGCCGTCCGACAGCCAGGCGCGCGAGAAGTGAGTGGCCCGAGCGCGCGGCGGAGGTTCACGGCGGTGGCGGCGCCGGCGGTGGCGGCTCGTGTCCGAGTCTCGCGCCGCTCCTCCGCTGCTGCTGTCGTCGTCGTCGTTTGTCTTTGTTTATGTTTACTTTAGTTTTGTTTTCTTGCCTTTCCTACTAGTTTAAGACGTCGTTTTAAGAGTATCGCGCGTGTTTGTCTGTGTTTTTAAAACAGTTTAGGTTGTTCTCGTTTTTAGAGCGGCGTCCCGGTGAACGGACCGGTGTGTGTGTGTGTGTGAGAAGTGTCTCGTGCGCCCTCCGTGCGCGCGCGTCGATTTTTGTTGCTGCCGCTTCTGCTGCTGTTTATGGGGTGTGTGCGCGTGGGGGGACCGCAGCGTTGGGATGCACCGGGCACGCGCCGCTCTCGCACTCGGCCCCACTGGGCTGGGGGGTCTTGTGTTAGTGTGCCACCGGTTCGGGGTCAGAGGGCACGTCAGGTTCGAAAGAGATGGGGGGGGGGGCATTGTCCAGTGTGTGTCTGGAACGGTCGAGGTGTGTGTGTGTGCCTGCGCGCGAGGGAGAGAGAATGTGCCCGAGACTTGCTGGACAGACATTGTAGGGGTTAAGAACGTGGACTTGTATTCAGCAGTCTGACATTTAGAGTCTTGAGAACAAGGTTCTTACCCTGAATTACTGCAGTAAAGCACCTTCCTGTGCAAACTTGTGAATCAGTGAAAGCTGCTGTGAAAGGAATTGAGGATGAAGATGAAGGTTGGGATGGTGACCACCTGGCTCTGGTCAGGGTTTTTGCAGGACTGTTGCTTGACCCTCTCAGCATTCTGGTGACAGAAGCATTGGTGTGACACTGAGCCCCAGGGCGGCTGGAGGTCAGAGGTCCCTCGTCCGGCAGGCCAGGGCCTGCAGTTGTGATCTGCAGGGGGAGCTATTGCTCCCCTCACTTAGGACATCCTGTGAGACCCATCTCCTGGGGCACCCCTCTGAGCACACAGGTCGTGGGGGGGCTGACAAGCAGTGATCTGCAGGCTTGGGGGGGGCTCTGTGCACAACTTTGGTTGTCACACGTGCTGCCCCCCGGAGGACCTGTGCTCACCTGCGCTGCGTCACATCCTCTTTGGTGCCTTTGCATGTTCCCCGTCACAGGTTCTAAAGTGCGTTTGATGGCACACGTTCTTAAAATGCCTGCGTCTCATCGCGGCATCTGAGGACAAGTCAGGAGAAGAATCAGTTATAGAATATGAATGGATCTGGTGGGGGGTTTGCACATTCGTCTGCGCAGATGGAGTGAAGTGCCCCTGTTTGGCTGCAGGTCACCAGGTGAAACCCCGACCGGGGAATAAAATGATGTTTACTGCAATACAAATACGAGGGCAGCTGAGGGATGTGACCTTGTCCACGTGAGAGTTGGCAGGACCAGTAGGAGGTGGGGCTAACAGGGCTGACTGTTGCCTGGACCTCACCATGGTACCACGTCCTTCTTCCTGGCAACTGTTCTCCACCACAGGAGCAGAACACAGCGAAGCAGCTGTGAGATCAACCTACTGCATGGAACCCAGGCTCTTGACGGCACCTCCTGTTGATAGGGTGGTGTAAGGAAGTCTGTGGGTCCCGAACGCCTTCGCTTGGGATCTTATCCCTGTGTTTTGAGAGGCGCTGAAAGCCGAGACACGCAGCAGTTAAATGGAGAGCAGGAAGCGTTCATCAGAAGATCCCATTAGTCTCTCGTTCGTGTCTTTATCTCGCGCTTCCTGTCTGCTGACCGCGTGGTTCCGAGCCCCGGGGGGGGTGTTTGCTTTGGCGTTCAGAAATCGGTCGTTCTGATGTAACTCCCCGAAATAATTTAGATGCTGCTGTTAGTGAGACGTCTCCTGAGAGACAGGCGGCTGGCAGCATGTTCTGTCCCCTCGATTGTCTACAGGAATCATGGGGGCTGTTGTGGTTCCTCATCTACATACAGTCCAGCATCAGTTTTCTGGACTCTGTGGTGGTGGTGGTGGTGGTGGGGGGTGAAAGTTGGGAAAATCAAAAGCGTAGTATTTTTAACTGCGCTGCTGTATAGTATTGCGCTGTCTACCACGGTAACACTTTTCTACATACAAACAAAAAGCAGTGAATAAGGTGCCGACACGACTGGATCAGAACCTGGCTACAGGGGGACTGGGGGGGCACCACACCGCCTTCATCTGACTCTCAATCGACACAGTGTGACGGTTATTTACCGAGACCCAGTGTCAACGTTGTTCAAAACGTTATTTTAAGGCATTGAGTTATTCTCTCCATTAAAGCTAGTCAATTACGTGTTTGTTTTTTGTTCTTAAACTACTTGTTTCTGTTTTCTTCAGTTTTTTTTTCTCGACTTTTTGTGGAGTGGTTTGTAAAATGCAAAATCCATAAAATTTGAGGTGCTGAAAATCAGCTAAAACTTTGTTTTAATCTACTATAACACAAAATTATTTTGCGTGTTTGTCTGAAGCAGAATACACCACTTTGCCCATTTTTACCGGAGGGCAATTTTGACCGTGTCAGTTGAGGTTAAGTACCTTCTTGAAATGCACTGCAGGTACAGGGGGATTTGACCACACATCCCTTGACTGCACGGTGACAGCGGTGAGATTGCCATGCCAATTGCTGGCGTGAAAACATGAGGCAAAACGGGGTGCGATGAAATAAATGAGAAGGTGAAATTTGGTGGTTGTGAAGGTCCGTGTCATGTTGTCTGCACATCAGGTGCCCCCTCCCCCCCGGGCCGTGTGTGTTTTGTATGTAACAGATCATATGAGCCAGTGTCTGACAGCAGCCGTGCGTCTCTCTCTTTCCAGGTTGGCATTGTACGTATACGAGTACCTCCTCCACGTGGGAGCCCAGAAGTCTGCGCAGACCTTCCTGTCGGAGGTAAGCAACCGGCCCCCTGCTGACTGTGCATTGATCCCCCCCCCCCAACCCTGGTCCTGCTGGGTAGATGAGCTAATAAAGCATCGTAATCCTGCTGCCTGCTTCTGTGCTTCAGTCCCAGTGCTGACCAAGTGCTTTGTGGTTTGTTTACTCCCCCCTCGCCACCTGGCCAGGGGTCTCGCCTCACTTGGACCATGTCATCATGCCCAGTAAAAACATGGTAACGTGGGCTAGCAGGTGCCATAATGGTTAGATCTTCTGCCTATGGCCTCAAACATCCTGGGGGCAGATTCCGCCTTTACTGTAGTTCCTTTAATGAAGTCACTTAACCTGAACCGAAAGTTCCCCGGGTTTAACTGTGCCTTAGTTTACAAGGAAGTTACTGTGAGTTGTTTGTTTGATTGATTGGTTGATGGCTGCCGAATGTGGCGCTGTAAACGGAAGACGCCTTCAGGCTGTCCTGACTTTCCCTCCGTTCTTGCTGTTCTCACTCATTGATGCACCGCTGTGGTCTATTCACTGCCCCTCAGTGTCCCCAGGGGCTCGTTCCCACTTTCATAGATAGGGGATGCTGTCTTTGGAGGGTGAGGTGGGTTTGCATTTTGCTGGTCTGAGTTTGGGGTGATGTGGGGGGTACAGTGGGTGGGGATACTGTTGTCCCTGTGTCTTTGCGCTGATTCCTCTCTCTCTCTCTCTCTCTCTCTCTCTCTCTCTCTCCCCCCCTCTCTCTCTCTGGTTGCTCGTAGATCCGATGGGAGAAGAACATCACGCTGGGGGAGCCGCCAGGATTCCTGCACTCCTGGTGGTGGTACGTGTATTATCTTTACCCCCCCCCCCATCCCTGTGCCCATTGTGGTCAAGGTGTACTGCTGCTGTCCTGCACTGGGGACGGGACCTAACCTAGAGGTGTGAGACTGTAGTGCCACCAGCCTCAAACCCAACTGCAAGGGGAGGCAAAAGGAGCAGATGGTGAGGGAAGGCCCCCCCAGGGTCCAGCCTCCAGTCCCTCCTTCCACCTTTGTCCGCTGGCCGATCCTTTGTTCACGCAGAACCCCCCCCACCACAGATTAACTCGGCGCATTCCAGCTCCCTTTGTGTGGTGCGAGAGCCCCGCCCCCACCCCCTGTGGTTTAATACCCCTCTTCTGTCCTGGGGGATTTCCTTCCTGTTAGAGGGGGCAGGGAGGAGACTGTGTGTGTGTGTGTGTGTGTGTGTGTGTGTGTGTGTGGGGTCAATGACGAGGCGTTGCCAAGTCGATGGGATAGACAGCAGGTGGGGTGCTTTTCTCGGGAAGTCTGCTGTGATCTGCCAGCCGCTACCCAGCATGCCTTGAGGTCAGCAGGGGGCCTTTCTTCATTGAGGAGAGGGAGCCCAGCTGACCCAGCTGGCCTCAGATCCTCTGGGTGCTTGACATCCCTCCCTCCTGCTGGAGTGCGATCACACGCGGGGTAGAGAGAAGAAACACAGCCCCCCCGACTTGGCATGTTAAAAATGGGATGCAACCATCCACCTGTACCTAAGCCCCACGTGTGACAGCTCTGCCCCCTTCAGGTGGAGTGGGGGAAAAGGGGCTCCCTTTCCCATCACCAAGGGAACTGTTGCCAGGTTAGGGAAGTTCAGTGGGGCAGCAGTGATGTGATAGTGCTAAAATGCTATATCGGGGTGTGGTGTTTTTGGGGGGTCTGAGTTCAAGTTCAAACTTAAGCACCCTGATGGGTGTGATGAATGACTGACTACCTAAGTCCTTCTCTCATCTTTTCCTCTGTGTGTGTGTGTGTGTGTGTGTGTGTGTGTGTGTGTGTGTGTGTGTGTGTGTGTGGGTGGGTGTGGGTTTGGGGTTCCTGGGAACCTGTCTTCACCAGTGTTTAAGAGAGGGGAGCAGGTTTAGGAACACCACACTGCCCCCTGGAGGCACATGCGTCCCAGTAGAGCTGCAGTCAGCGGAAACAAAGACTGATGGGAAATCACTCACGGCGTTCGGCTCCTTGCCGCTCCCTGCCATTGACCAGCGGTTTTATCTGCACCGCTTTCAACCGTTGTGTTTCGTTGCCGCGCTGGTTAAGAAACGCATAATGAGCTCAAAAACGACTCGGAAGCACAGCGACGGTTCGAGTCCCAGGTTTGGCCGGCTGCGCAGGCGCCTGTTTAATCGATATCCACAGATGAGGGACAATTTAATTTGGGCCTATTAAACAGGTACTTAGTTCCAGTGGAGTCATTAATACATCATTTGACGTAAACCTCGTGCCCTCCGCAGCCCTACACGCACTGCAGTCGACTCCGCTGAGCTAATTGCTCCGGTCATTGATCAGAAAAGCGCCGTGTCGCTGTGTAGAATGGGGGCTGCTCTGCTGTGACCCCTGACTGACCCCTGCTGGAATAGGCCTGCCTGTGTAATGTCCGGCCAGGAAGGGTCCTGGGTGCCGTATTTAATCATTTATCAGATGCTTTTCTGCAAAACAAGAGTGTGTCAACAGCAGCAGATGAAGACACAAAGACACAGAAACAGGACGATCAAAACAGGGTTTTTATTTATTTATCTGTCTATATTCATTTATTTACCAATTTTTCATACCACCTTGATGCTGGTTCACATCCTTCCAGAAGCTGCCTATTGAAGTGATATTGGTTCAGCCAATGTATAGATCATCATAGCAGATGCTGTTGGACTTATTTGTGTAGCTCTCAGGACATCAGGAGAGCCATGGTTCTGAAGAGGGTGGGTGTGAGACTCTTCTTGAATGCTGGGAGGGATTTAGCAGCTCTGAGAGACATAGGAAGCTTATTCCACCACATCATGACCAAAGCTGAGAACCAGTGGTCTTTTGACTTTGAACGCTTTTTCACTGTCCAACTTGCATATTTATCTTAAATCTGTCTTAGGACTGATGGTTCTGCGTTGTCGATTTACATTCGGGTTCTTGGTACAAGTTTGCTTTCTGTGCTACAAATACTTTGCATTGTCTTTGCACCTCATGTTGTTGTTTACACCCCCCTCGCTTCCTCTTGCAGTGTATTCTGGGACTTGTACTGTGCCGCTCCTGACCGGCGAGAGACATGTGAACATTCCAGCGAGGCCAAGGCCTTCCATGACTACGTGAGTAACCTGTTCTCCAAGTGGAAAGGGGGGTGTGGGGTGGGGCCTTTGGTGGCGGAGTTCTGGGTTCTGATGCGCTGCTGCTGTTTCTCTGTTTTTTTTTTTTTTGTTTTGTTTTCCTGGTTTGTCCCAGGAAATGTCATAAGCAGGAAGTTGCTCCCTGGTCCTCGCAAAAAAACTTATTTTAAAAAAAAAAAAAAGTATAAATTTGGTCTGTTGTGGGGGTCTTGACCCCACTCTCTTCCTCACCTTGTATCACTTCAGTTCTTGTAATGTCCCTTGTGAATCTGTGCATCAGTGGTCACTTTGTGTCACTGACATTCCAGCACCTCACCTTTGACCCCCGTCCCATTATCTAGGGCAGGCCGTCATGTAGGAAGGTTTATCAACTGTTTTGCAAATGTCATTAACCGGCGGGCGATGGGTTCAAGTGCACCGGTAGTTTGGATGAACCTTTTGAGTTTGAGCAGCCTGGGGTGATGACCTCTAACCTTTCCCCTCCTGCGGTGACCTCGGTCCTTTCAGTGGCTTTGCTGCTGTGTTGTGCAGATGTGAAGCAGCTGTACGGACCGCTCCAGATTATTTCTTTTCTTAGGACCCGGTTCAGGTTTAGCCAGCGCCCCCCAGGGGTGACCTGCAGCACAGCACTGCTGGGTCCTAAGAGGATAACGTGTCTGCGGATTCAGAGAGTAAATGACAAAATCTGAGCAGTTGGTGAAAACGGCTTCAGCTGAAAGGTACGGGAAACGAAACGGACCCGGGGCTGTCATCAGATGAACACCTGAATGATTCACCTGGCTTTTCCTTTCCTCCTCTGAACTTCAGCTGCCGAAATGCTGTGAGCGAAGCCAGAGGAGCGTGTTTGACTGGGTGGGAGGTGCTGTAGGGTGCCGGAGTGTGTGCAGCGGTCCCGCCGCCTGTGTCAGGATGGGATCGTCGGCTGAGACTAATCTCCGAAATCCAGGGAATGGTTTGACCGCAAATTGCGGGATTTTGTGGGATTGCGCGTCCCTGATGACGCTCCTGGGATGCAGGCTGGTGTCTTTGCAGCCCCCCCCAGCAGGACACCAGTTCACACTGCTGCTGTTCAGGCAACGTGTTTTCATTTCCTTAACTGTCAGGTGTGGATTATTGCTGCACAGAGCATTTAGAATTCAACGGAATGGGGCAGAACTGATGATGAAACCATTTGTAACAACTTTGTGTGTTTGTTTGTTTATTTATTAACACTCCCCCCTTATTTTTGCCATACATGATGTTAGCAAATAATGTGGGACAGATGCATAACTGTAGTAAAGTGCCAGTTTGCACTGTTCCTTTAGCAAGAGAGCCACACGGTGGTTAGAACTGCACTTATGATTCAAAGTTGCTCGACTGAAGTGACTCCAGCTGTTGGACCAATGAGGGATGGTGCCAGAAGTTGTTACGAAGGTCCGCCCCAGCGGTCTTTGAACGTTGGTCTGAAAAGTCAGTGGTGAGCAGTTGACACTCCGTCCTGTCCCATCTGACTCTGCTCTGCATGCTCTGTCAGATTCTGTCAATGATGATGAAGTGGTGGTGATAGATAAATATCTACAGCAGAGACCTGCTGAGGTCCACCCCCATCTCCATCCAACCCAGGACTCACCCCTGTGGTTTGCTCTTGAGCTGTGTGTTCCTGGTCGTCAGTTGAAGAGTTAATCTGGACCCATGTTTATAATGATGTTCCACCGAGCACTCGGCTCCGGTCCAGTTGTTAATATCTCATCTGGGAAGCGGCGGGGGTCCATGGGGGGCGTTCAAGTGTAACTGGTAGGTGTGTTGGGGAGGTGAGGTGAAGCTGTATCAGATTTGGTCTTCTGATATGATGATGCTAGAAAAGTGTTTTTTTTTTTTTTCCCCCTACATAAGGGGTTGTGTGTGTGTGTGGGTGTGGGGGGAGGTGTTGCCTGCTCTCCCAGCCATGTTTGATCAAAATTCATTGAGCCCTTTGAAGTGCAGGACACATACAGCTGTGTTAATGTGGGTGTTCAGGGTGCTGTGGTTCAGGTGTTGGATCTGGGGGAGGAGCACCTGGAATCTTCAGCAGGTGGTGTGTGTGTGTGTGTGTGTGTGTGTGTGTGTGTGTGTGTGTACACTGCAGTCTTCTTCCTCACTCAGTGTGCAGCTGTGATGCCCTCATACCCCCAGTCCTGTCAGCAGTGTGCACAGGCCACACATGATGAAAAGACGTGATGGAAGATGAAGGATAATTTTTCTTCTGGGGGGTTGAGTGAGTGAGGGACAGGGCTGTTTGGCTGACCTGCTTTGGATCTAATCCTACTAATCCCACAGTGAACCAGATTATGGTTCCCTCTGCACTCCCACCGGGTCTGGTTGTCACCCTCCTCAACTTGAGGGGTGGAGGGGGGTTTCAGTGGTGATGTAAACAGCCCCCAGATGGCCTATTTGTCCACTTGTTCCCTGATCCTACCTCTTGCAGTACCCAAGGTGGCTACATGGCCAGGTTCAAGGGAGCAGCTGTAGATCTTCACGTGACGGTGTGGGGGTGCCATTTTGAGGCATTTCAATTTGCTGTCGTGTTCTGTGGGTCCAGAAACCAGAGCAGTGACTAGAATTATATTGATTCGAAATCTACGTAAGTTTCTATATTCTGTGACGCTCGTCCTCTGAACATGGTTGGGAGCAGAAATCTGTTCATAACTCATTTTGTTAAACTCTGAAATGACTTTGACCCCTGAGTCACAGTAATAGCTTAATGCAGAGGTCACTCAGTTTGTTCACTGGGTGGGACCTCTTAACAGCTGCAGCAGATTTTAACAATCTCAATTTTACAACAATATTAAAAAAAATTGAAAATATTTTAAAATTAAAAAAATTGTTGTAAGGAATATAAGGAACAATATAAGGAAGTATTTAACTATTTTAATTTTGCCAAAAATAACTGTTTTAGAATAATGTTTTAAAAAATGTTGGCTCTTTACTGAGACACGGTCATGAAACTGTCGATTGTGAGCGAGATGAACGCGGTGCGGCGCCCACTAGTCCCCCCGTAGCCGGGTTCTAATCCAGTCATATCGGCGCATTATTGACCGCTTTCTGTTTATAATCCACTGTTTGTATGTTGCACTTAAAGGTCCCACTTTATTCCATTTTATTACATGTTCGCTACACATCACGTTATGGTAGAAAAGGTTTACTGTACACAGTGCAGTACTATACAGCACCGCAGTAAAAAAAAAAAAAATTAAATTACAATTTGATTCCAGACACCCCCTTTACAGTTGAGAAAATCAAGGATGGACTGTATATTTGCATACACTACATTAAAACAAAGAATAAGTGGGGGGGAAAAAAAGATTTTTTAAACTCCCGTTTAGTACTGAACAGACGGTTCTGTAGTGTTTCACCCCCCTTTCCAGCCCCCCACCTGTGGACAGTTGACGGCTGTTTGTGCAAAACATTGAGAATCGTTTTCATCAAGATCCAAATTTCAGAAATTGCCGGAGACGGACTTTGCCATTAGAAGAGTGGCAAACCGGGGGGGGTTTGCTTCCCTCCCTGTCGCTCTTCTGCTGGGTCTGCGCATAAATCATTTCCATTTCTGAATTAATGAGGTTTGGCTGCACTGAGGAGACTGACACACACGCGCGCGCAGACACAGACACACACATATACCCGGGCAAGCAGGCGATGCCTCGCAGGTCAGTCCTCAAAATTAGGCCTGGTCTCCATGGCAACCCGGCTGTGTATGTAAAACACTGCGGGGCTTCAGGGGGCTGTTGGAGTGTGTTGTGCACCACTGCAGCGCTCCTCTCTGTCGTCCTCCTCCATTGTTCGCGCACGGACCCCGTGTGTGTGTCTGTGTGGGGATAATTCTTAACCACACATACTTGTTCCCACAGCCTCTTGCTGAATCATTTTGACTCAGACCTCAGTAAACATCCCCAGAATCGGAGCGCCGCCTCGAACTCTTCACATCCCCTTTTCACAAATGCCAAGTGTGAAACCCCACCCCCCAGTGGGTGGTCCCTGCACAAGGGCACAGTCGCCAGCATATCCCCTGTGGTCACGTGACCAGCCGGTCTTGGTGCTGTCCTTCTGTCCATCTGTACAGCAGCTCTTTTGGGGGTAAGGGTTGAAAGCCAAGCAGATTACTGGGGGAGAGGGGGGGGTTGGTTTGCTCAGACCACCTGGGGATTTCACTGTAGACTGACTGAGAGGCTATTTGGAATATTTTAGTTGAATTTAGATGCATGTTTGGAACAGTTGCTGTTTCACTTGAACCTGACACCAACTGGCAGGCCTCTCCAGGGTTTGTTCTGTTCCACCTCATTGTTAGATGGGAGACCCCCCCCAAGGCTGTGTGTGTGTGTGTGTGTGTGTGTGTGTGTGTGTGTGTGTGTGTGTGTGTGTGTGAGAGAGAGAGAGAAACAAACCATGCCAGGGTAACGATGAGGGACATGACACCTCTTGAGCCACAGGATGGCGGTGTTGAGCTGGGTTTGCAGCCTAGTGATGGAGGTGGAGTTGAGTGTCCCACAAACTCCCTGGGGGTCTCATTGGGGTTATTAAAGGTGAACAGAGGTGACTTGCATGGTGACACTTTGATTTTATCCTTGGGGGGTTACAGGGGCTCACTACTGTCACCTTCCAACGGGGGGGCATGACATTTGAGGCCACAGACTCTCGCTCTCTCACTCTCGCTCACTCTCTCTCTCTCTTGTTCGCCTGCTCCAGCTCCCTGGCTGCCAGATGATTGACAGCCTGAGGGTTTTCATGGGCACTGGAGAGGGAGAGCAGAGTTGTCATGGCAACAAGGAGACCTGGGTGTTTTTTTTTTTTTTTTTTTTTAGNGCTAGAATGGGTTCTGACCCCAGCCCTATTCTCACCCCCACAACAAAGGATGTGGTCCTGGTGTGATCGACTCAGTAGAGTCCAACTCTTTGTGTGTGTGTGTGTGTGATAGGATGATAGAGGGGCATAACCTGAATGTAGATCTGAGACTCACCTTTGACTCTCTGCTGTGGCTTTCTGGGAAGTGTCTTCTTGACTTCAATCTGGGGGCTCCCCTGTCCCCCCCCCCCCCCCGGCAGAGTGCAGCTGCTGCCCCCAGTCCGGTGATGGGCAATATGCCACCCAGCGATGGCATGCCAGGGGGGCCCATGCCCCCTGGCTTCTTCCAGGTGAGATTATTTTTCCCCTGTAACTCAGCATGGAACACACACACACACACACACACACACACACACACACACACACACACACACACACACACCGCAGTAACCCAGTAACTGACCAATCCTGCCCCATGGTTCCGTGGTTCCGCTGCAGGTGTGATGGCCTCACTCTGACCTTCACATCACAGAGCAACAACTCTAATCACTGTGCCACCTGCTGGTCCAGCTGTAAAGTGTTTTGGTGCAGCTGTCTCTTTAAGAGCACTTCCTGGTCACTGTGAACCTCTTCCTGGGTTCTAATACTGCCAAGTTTGTTTGTTTGTTTTTTCTCAGCAGTATTGACCAGTGTGTGGTCTGTGGAACAGCGCAACTGCAGCTCGTTGTTCTGGTAATCTGTCCCTTAGCACTGACACGCTGCCCCCCAGTGGCAAGAGAGCACTACTGCAGTGTGCTTCTTCACTACTCCTTAGTTATTTCTCAACATTTGCAACATAACTTAAAATCCGTACCTTTAATATTTATTCATTCCTCTTATGCTTTTCTTGCACCGATTTACCCATTTTTGTTTTATTTTAAGATTTTAAAAGAGTAAGTTTTAAAGAGGAAATGCTTATAACAGCAGGGTAGTTTGTATCGCACCAGTTTAGGGTACTACTTTGATCAGAGTGCAGCAGGAGGTGGAATTAAAACCTGGGACCTTGCAAGGTGCAATTGCAATGCCAGCTGAGACTCTAACCACCACACCCCTTGCTGTCTCCAGCGGTGTGTTGTGCAGCATGAGCTGTTCATGCTGTACATGGTGAGCTCTCTGGGGGGGGGGGGGGGTCTTTCTTTTCCAGGCCGGTCCACGTCTTGAGTAGCATGTGTTGGTGGCCCGTGGAGAGGTGCGTGCTGGGAGAGTAACAGCTGTGTAAATTGTTTTAAAAGGGCCCTTTTTTCTATTCCATCTCTCCTCTGTCGAAGGGTCCCCCTGGATCCCAGCCATCCCCACATGCGCAGCCCCCCCCACACAATCCCAGCAACCCCATGATGGGACCCCATAACCAGGTATGTACTTAAGTCCAGAGAGACACACACACATACACGCACACAGAGTGCTCAGCACTTTCATACCCACAATGTTGCCACAGTGTAAAGGAGAAGTAACAGCTCCATCTACCTGTCTTTACGGAGTTCCTCCCCACGCTGTCTCCACTGGCACGTGTGCGTTGTCGTGCCTATGAACACCCATGTTGGTCCCAAAACACGCAGCTGTGTGTGAACTTGACAGATGGGTAGTAACTTTCTCCCATGTTTGCAAATACCAGCCTTTAGTGCTTTCAGCTACTTGTCTTTGGCTCTCTGGCTCCCCCTAGTGCTTATCAGCTGGTATCTCCCAGAGATGTGGCTGGATGTCTGCAGAACGCAGTGTGTTTTTTGGGGTGTATTTATTAGTAAAATGATTAAACTGTAGTCTTAAGGACTTTTGAGTTCAGTTTCCATCAGGGTTCTAATGATGTCCGTCTGACTACCTACAGCCCTTCATGTCACCGAGGTACCCAGGTGGGCCTCGCGCTTCGCTCCGTATGCCAAACCAGGTAAGAAACCCTGCACCCCTGAGGGTGTCATTCAGCCGCTTTGCATACTAGGTGCGTGTGTGTAGGTGGGGGTATGTGTTCTCTAATCATCCTGTCTCTGTGCTGCAGCCCCCAGTAGGAGTTCCGGGGTCTCAGCCGCTCCTACCAAATAGCTTGGATCCCACGAGGCCCCAGGGTACGCTGCAGGGGAGCGACAGTGTGTTGCCCTGGGGGTGTGATTGTACCATGGTATTTTCCTGGACCCACACTATGTTGCCCTTTGTGATTCACTCATCTGTCTCCTCCTCTTGCAGGACACCCGAACATGGGCGGCCCGATACGGATGAACCCGCCGCGGGGCATGGGGGGAATGGGGCCCCAGGTAGGTGTAACTTTAAATGTCTGGCATCACTCCCTGTGGGGGATTTTGCCATTCAGCTAATTGCTGTGTTTCCCCTTCTGTCTGAAGAACTACGGTGGGATGCGACCCCCTCCCAACTCACTCGGTGGTCCGGGAATGCCAGGGATGAACATGTGAGTGTGTCCCTCCCACACAGGCAGAACCTGTGTTCATCAGCTATTGTTCACACTCACGCCGCATCACTTCTCCGTATTCTCTCTAGGGGTCCCGGCGGACGAGGGCCCTGGCCAAACCCGAACGCCAACTCGGTACGTCCATGGGTTGTATGTTCGCACGTTCCGTTTCTGTGATGGTGGTGTGAGGATGCCAACTGACCGTGTGCTCTCTCCCCTACTCCCAGCAGATAGCATACTCCTCCTCGTCGCCAGGCAACTACGTGGTGAGCATCTTTTAATTGTTCCAAACCCAACACCTGCTGTAGTGGACGGTGGTTAAGAACCCAAACTGCTGTAAATGAACCTTCATGTGGAGGAGCTGGGACCAGAGGATTGTTTGTTATTTTTGTTCGTGTTTCCAAAGTCGCTTTGACCGCTAAGTGACAATCAGTAAAAGCTGAATAGTGACGTGGCTCAGTTCTATTCACTGGTTTTGTGAAAATCTTGGCTACAGCTATAAAAATGAAGTTTGAAACTTATCATCAACCCTCATTAATTTTAAATGGCTGAAAGCACAGACAAGCTCTTACTGAAGGCTGGTTTAAAAAAAAAAAAATTTTTTTTTTTTTGGATTGATTCTATACACATTTAATGTTCTTCATGTTATTGATCACCAACTGCAGTAACACCAGACATGAGTTGGGGACACTGTGAAAGTGAGTTGAATTAAGGTGCTGAGGGTGGTGCTCTTTACTGCCATCTACTGGCTCAGAGGGTGAACATTGGTTGCCTTTGTTGTGTGCTGAAGCTTTGGGAACAATTGGGAAATGTTTGTATGTTTAGAAATGAGGCGCCACACGTACAATGGTCCACTTGAGTATTAAGGCACTGGGATCTGATCACAGGGCTCAGGGTTCCAGTCAGCCAGTAAAATGGCTCCCATCTGGCCTGTAATTCACATGTAATTTTGATTGACAAGCGGCCGTTTAGCGAAGGCTTACGCCCAGAATGCAATGTCCTCTGGGGGGGGCGTCACAGTACACCTGAATCTTCATGTAGATCTTGTTCCTACCTCTTTTTCCACTGGCGCTCGTAACTGTTAGACGGCAGGAGTCTGGCCTCTAATCAAATGAGGAGGAGGGGGTGGGGCTGACAGGGGTGTGCTCACAATGGGCTACTGTCCAACGGGACCTCTGACCGGTGCTCTTTCTCCACCTCTCCCTTTAGGGACCTCCAGGGGGTGGAGGGCCACCAGGGACTCCCATCATGCCCAGTCCAGGAGGTGCGTCACTTTAAACCGTCCCCACGTTCCCTGACCCCTCCACCTTTGTTCCCACTCCTGTTGATGCAAATCTAGTTGATTTGGCTTTATTGCACTTCATTTTTATTCATGAAATGTACTTTGGCTTAGCCTGAGTTGTATGTCATTTACATGCATTTAGCTCTTTTATTTAGTGGTTTACTGTTTATACAGCAGGGTCATTTTTACTGTGTCAGGTCAGGTACGTTGATGAAGGAAACTACAGCAGGAGCTGGGATTCAAACCTGGTGCTCTGAGTGTAGCGCTGACCTCTTCGCCACCTGTTTTGAATCTAACAATGGGTTTAGAGTGGAGCTGTGTGTAAACTCAGACACGCGGGATGATGGGGTGCGATCGTCACGCTTCTCCTCCATCTCCCTCCAGATTCGACCAACTCCAGCGAGAACATCTACACGATGATGAACCCTATCGGCCCTGGTGGCAACAGACCCAACGTGAGTTTGACTCCTTGGTCTCGCTTCTCTTCCCAGCAGCCCTCGCTCTGGGCTGCAGGGCCCATGTTGCCTTGTGTATCCCTCCCTGTTTTGGATGTGCTGCCGTTTCCGTGGCTAACAGCGTGCGCCGTAGGTCAGGTTTTCTTGTTCGGCCCTGGCTGGCTGGGCAGACGAGCTGTGGGGTGTGGGTGGTGTGTGAACCCCAGGGGGAGAGGTTGAACTGTGCCTGTGTTGCAGTTCCCAATGGGACCCGGTCCTGATGGCCCGATAGGAGGGATGGCCGGGATGGAACCGCATCACATGAACGGGTCACTAGGTGAGCTGCGCATATCACTCTTCCCACACTTTCGCAGACGCCCTTTTTCAACGTGCAAAATGCAGTGTGGAGCACAGACTGAGGTAAATACAGTTCACAGTCAAGATTTCACTTTCAGCAATCCTGCCCAGCAGGGGGTGCAGCAGTCAGAGCTGTTTCCTTGCACTCAGTGGACCCAGGTTTGAATCCCACCCTGTCCTGTAGTTCCCTTAATCGGGGCCACTCACCCTGAATTAATGCAGTAAAAGTTACCCTGCTGAATAAATGGGTAAATCAGTTGAAGAAGCTTAATTTTGTTTTTCTGAGACGTGTCAGATAAATAAATGCAAATTTTCACGAAAAGCAAAATTTTTAAACCTGGAACTGGAGAAAATCGTTGGGGTTGTGTTCTCAATTTTGCCTCTTTGCTGGTCACAGTGCCAGCTACTCTGTGGAAGTGCAGTAATGGCACCAGCCTCCTGGGGGCGGTAGAGGTGCGGGATGACCTTTCTGATGCCACTTTTCCATTCGCAGGTTCAGGGGACATGGACGGGCTGCCAAAGGTGAGGCGAGAGGCGCTTTGTTCCGTTTCGTTTCCACTTTGCCGTGCTGTGGGTGTTGGGTCTGTGTGGCGTCTGAGGTGTAAATGACACGCTGACCCCCCCCCCCCCCAATGACAGAATTCTCCCAACAACATGGCGGGGATGAACAACCCCCCCGGGACGCCACGGGACGACAGCGAGATGGGCGGCAACTTCCTGAACCCGTTCCAAAGTGAAAGTGTGAGTAACCCCCCCCCCCCTTCCTCCTCATTTTCCCGACCCCTCCCTCTCCACCCCCCCCCCCACAAGCAGCCTCCACATGGCTCCCCCCCACCCCCGCTTTCCCAGGGGGCCATGCTCTACCTCTCGTGCAGTTTTATTATTTTGATGTGAACATTAGTAAGAGTTTCCCTTTCATCTCTCGCCCCTCCCCTCTCTCTCTCCGCAGTATTCCCCCAACATGACGATGAGTGTGTGACTTCATTTTATTTTATTTTCTTTTATTTTTTTGTTTTATTATTTTATTTTATTTTTTTTAAATTTTCCCAACCCTCAACTCCTCCCTGGTCCTGCGGAACCTTACGTTCCCACCCCACTCAAACCCGCCTCGTTCCTCCTGGCTCCCCCACCCCCCTACCGTGCCCCCGCATGTGTTGCGCAGCCCCCCAGACTGCCTGCGGAGCGCGCCGGCGCCCAGCGCAAAGCCTCCCACCCCGGAGTGTGTAAAATGGGCAGCGGGGGGAGGAAGCCGTTGCAGAGGCAGAGGAAAAGCTTCCTGTCCGAGTCGCCCTGCCTCCCTGGCTTCCTCACGGGCCCCGGGCAGTGACTCGGAGGGGACCCCCGGCGGCAGCGGCGTCACTCACCACATCCCCCGAAGGACCAGCACCTGTGAACCTCCTCCTGCCCTCTTGTCCACATGAACTGAGAGGATTGACCTGTGCGTCAGGGGCACACTAGCCCCGCCCCCCCGTCTCGCTCTACTGTGTACCTATTGTACGATGATTGTTATTTTATTATTGATACTGTTACGATGATTAGCTTTAATTTTTCTCTTTTTTGGGTTTGACCTGTAAAGGGCACATTCTGTCTGAGGGACAGAATAAGCACAGCACCCCCTAAACACATAGCACACTGTTTACATGAGTTGGGGTAAAGGTGAGCGTCCCCCCGGCAGACCAACGCTGGGCTCTTGAGACCTCAGCCTCCAGCTGAACTGTCCCACGCAGCCATAGATGACATCCTGTGGTACCACGGATGGATTCGCCACACTGTTACTCCATGACTGCCCGGGACAAGGGGGTCATTCCGCCAACTACCGTCCTTCCCAGACTTCCGTACTGCGCCAACCAGGGGGTTGCAGACCTCCTGCTCCGAAGAGCTCATTTAGAGGTCATCCAGACCTTCTTACCCCTTTAACGTCATAAAGATAACCTGCCTGCGATGGTCTGTGGCGTTTGGCTGTCTGGAGGCCCAACGGTAAGATTACTGCGCTTTTACTACACTCCGGCAGAAGTTCTCACTGTTCTCATGACTATTTAGGGTGAAGTCGTTCTTGTGTAGCTTTACAGGGGACGGTGGTACATATGTAAATATTTCTCTACAAACCACATGGATATTCATGCTTTTCCCTGTTGTCCCCACTCGGGAGCGCTGTAAGTTCTGTTTTCTAGTTTTCCCGTTTTTACACACTTGCTGCCTCTGTTCACGCGAGGTGGGCGGTGATCTGGGGAAGGGGGGGGGGGGCACGAAGATGGGACCGTCACAGCAGAACCGGTTTGGACCCTCGTGGGGGTCTGTTGCCCGACTGGCTGGTGAGGAAACGGGCTGCAGCCAGCAGGAAAATTTCAGTTTAGTCTTCAGGGTGGGAAATGAGTGTCGAGATGCCGGTTTGGTGTCAGATGTGCTTCCGCGGGGGGAGGGGGGCGAGCCCCGATCGCAACTGTTATCACGTTTAATCCGGCATTTCTTTAAGAAAGGAACCGTCGTGCTGTTGAAGGGTCAGAGGTCACGGGATGCAGCGGCTCCTCAGTGGTCAAGATCCGGTTAAGTCGTCGTGCTCCTCTGATCAGTTGCACCGCAGGTTAGGCGTCTCCTGTCGGTTGACACCCATTTACCCTGTTCTCTGCTGTGCTTTGGCTCCTCCCACTCGACATTTCCCAAGTCGCTGTTAACCCACCGATTAGTGCAAGAGCAACGCTGACGGACAGCAGGTTCCACCTGTCTGTGGGGTGGGGGAGGGTCCTTTAGGATGTAACCCCCCCCAAATCCACCAGGTTTCGCTGCGAGGTCGCTTGACCTCGTTCCTGCTCCCCTCCACCTCTCCCCTCTGTTTCATTTTAACGCTGGAGGTATGTTTGTAAATACTGTACATTGCATTTTGATATCATTGACATGTTTTGATATCTGTTACCTGACAGAAGCGCCGGCGGTCGGTTGGGGGGGTAGAAACGGCTGTGTTCATCCCACACGTGTGCTTTTATTTCACTGTTTTAGAAGAGCATCATTGTAAAAATAATAAAGTATGAAGACCACAAATGAGCCTGGAATGGAATGTTCTATTGAGCAGCTGCATTATGGACATTTCAACATTTGTAGGGTGTATTAAAACCTAAAATGGAATCGTGTGTGTGTGTGTGTGTGTGTGTGTGTGTGTGTGTGTACAGTAGTAGAAGGGGTTGTCAACAGCGAGTATGAATTTTTGAGGGACCTTCCTGTGTTTGTAGGAAAAGAGCAGGAATCTTCTGACCATAGTGACCTGACAGCTGTGCTTCCTGGTTTCTTAAATTGACCACAATATAGATTTGCTTTGTATAAGAAAATGAAAAGTTACTTTAAAAAACTAAATGTTATGGTGGGTAAAGAAGCCGTTCCCTTCTGATGTTCAGATCCGGGTCTCGCCGACCCCCCACAGGCAGCGACATCATCCTTCCTGCGTTTCTGTTCTGATGCTGTGCAGATTATACCACCAGGAGGTGCTGCTGAGGTGGAAGTGGAGCTGTTTCGGACCTTCCCGCTGCCTGTGGGGTTGGGGGTGGGGGGTGCGATCTGCTCTGCCCTGTCCAGCAGCACTCGGGGACTCGGGTATCTCATGTTGCTATTAAAAGCGTCTTTTCTAAGGTTTCTTTTGACTGAAGAATTTGTCTATTAAATAAACAAGCTGCAGGCAACATTATTTATTGCTGTTGCTTCACCCCCCCCCCCCCCCCCCCCCCCCCCTCCCCCCCCCCCCCC
>UFQX01000652.1:351958-381989 GCA_900497675.1 Arapaima gigas
TCCCCCCCCCCCCCCCCGTCCCTTTAGTGTAGCTACATATTTAAAGTCAAATAAGAATTTTTCTACTCTAAATTTGACAAAAGTACATTTTCATTATATATATATTCACACTTTGACACTTTTCTCCGCAGTAGACACTTACACTGATTTACCTGTTTATATGGGGTAAGTACCACGATCGAGGGTAGAGCAGCAGGTGGGGATTCAAACTCAATCCCAGGAATGCAGGGTGGCAGCTCTGATCACCAGGCCACCCGCTGTGTCTTTTGCAATTTATGCCTCCCACAATCTGTTCACACACTGCTGGGGTGATTCTGGGGGGCTGGCTCCTGCACCTGGAGCATTTCCAGTGATGCTACCTTGCCAGTAGTCATGGCAACCGTGCCTTGAGGAGGTCGCCGAGGTGTCCAAGTGGGCCAGGAGCACAGGAGCGTGACATCGTACCCACGCGAATATATTTGCGCAACAGTTAGGAAAGTTAGAGGATGGCTTCTAGTTCGACACGGGGGCCTCCTCTGGCCCCCCCTCTTCCAGCTGCATGGAGTGACTACGCAGCCTCCTGCTGCGATGCCCCCCTGACCTTGGGGCTGTCTGCAGTGGGGGGGTGGGGCTCACGGGGATGGGTGGCAGAAATCCGGCCCGGCCGGGAGACCGAACCCTCCATCTAATGCCAGGATCAGGTTTGAGCGACGTCCCCTCGGGAGCCTCCCCTGAGAGAAGGGTTTGGGACATGAGGGGGTCCTGCAACTGGGGGGCCCACAGGGAGGGGAGCTGCTTTATTGACTGGTCCTGCAGGGTGGGGAGGGTGTTTCTACGGGGCAGCAGCAGGGGCTTGCCGGAGGTGGCTGCTCTCTCCGGGGGAGGTTGGGGAGGAGGCCTCGCTTGACGCGCCCTCACCTCGGCCCCTTCTGCAGCCCCAAGCGAATGGATGGACCACCTGCGGCCGGCAGTGTGAACGGCGGGACCTGGGGACAAGAAGCGCCTCTTTGTGGTGTCTTTGTCCTCCTGCCACCTCAGGGTCTCTGTGTAGGATGAGCGTAGGTGCTCCAAGTCCTGGATGGCCAGGAAGGGCTCTGAGCGGAGGCGTTGGCTGCGGGGGTGGTTGTCTACGGAAACCGACTGCTCCCCTTTATCGGTACTGCGGAAATCGAAAAAGCTGCCGGTGTCGGAGCCAGGAGAACTTGTTTTCAGCTCAATTTCCGAGGGGGACGTGCAGGACACGGGCGAGGAGTCCGGCGAGGGCAGCACGTTGAGGTAACGGCGGGTGATGGACCCGCCCCCAGCTGTGAGCTCTGTGGCGATGACGATGATGTCGCGGCCGTTCTGCCTGCAGGTGTCCAGTAGCACCTGCACCGTGTCGTGGTCCCGGGCCTTGATGGCGTAGACCAGTGATGACACCCCTGCGTAGTCCTCCAAACTGGGATCAGCTCCGCCCGTGATGAGGGCAGCGGCCACTTCTGGCCCCGCCCTCGCCATGCAGGCGTACATGAGGGGGGTGCGGCCTGCCTTGTCCTGGCTGTTGGGGTCCGCCTGATTCTCCAGGAGGTACTGGATGAGCCTGAGTGATGGGCTGCTCCCCTGCTGACCCCCCAGGGCCTTGCAGGCCACCAGAAGGGGGGTCTCCCCTCTCTGATTCCGCTCGTTCACCTGGGCTCCGCCCTCGACCAGCAGCCGCACCAGGCGGAGCTTCCCGAGCTGCGCGGCGGTTATGAGCGGGCTGCCGTCGGCCAGGTATTCCTGCGGTTCCGCCATTTTGTGCTTTTCCTGTCCTCAGACGACCCCCTCACGGGTGAGCAGAACTTCAGTGTTGGCACTGAAACAACAGTTTAACATTATTTTTACTCTAAATTTACTATGTTTAATATCTAAGTGGAAACAGTATTTTCTCACTTTTTAATTCTCTGTTTTGCAGTCAGAGTAAAAAAGTTGATTTAATGTCACATCCTTGGTGTGGAAGAAGGTGAGATGTGCAACTGAAAGGGTTAAAAAGCTGCAGCAATGCAAAGAATGGGGTAAATATTTTTTGGCAGTAGAGTAAAAGGTGTTGTGGTCTTTTGCTGAAGCTGCAGGAGGTAAAACCTCTGCATTGCAGGTGAGTTCACATCCTACATAAAATCATTGCTGAAGACCCCCCACCACCCCTCCTTTCCAGAATTGTGAATGGCTTTGAGTGTGAAATATTGAGTTTGAAAACATGGGGGGTTCTGGGGGCGTGGGGGGGGATACAAAGGGCAAGGCACCTTTTGATGGGGCAGTAGGGGCTTTGAAACGCCCTTGTGTGTGTGGCACCACAGCCTGGGATGAAAGGGACCTGGAGAGCAAATCTTACTGGTGGCTACCTTAGGGGTAGAGGGAGCTGAACACCCCCAGGCAGAAGCATCATGGGTAATATCCAATTAACTAGCATGGAGAGGTCAAGCTAACCCTCAGGGACCCTGATCCTAGGAATGGGGTCTGTGGGTGTGTTTTACACACACCCGCTACCTATGGAGTGGGGATTGAGGTTGGAGCCCAAGCGGGAGAGCTGATACCCTGAGGGAGGTAGGGTATCAGATCTCAGGGACGTGAGCCGTCTGGTGGCGCGGTGACACCGTTGATGCATTCCTGCTACCTGGGGCAGGTAATTATTTATCACAGGTCTTCAGGTGCATCACAGAGGAGCGACAGTACAGGGTGTGGAGAGCAGCATCGCAGTGGTCGTCCTGCAGACCCCCCCCCCAAGTACTGTTATTATTCAGTCTGTTGTGGGACCAGAACCTTGAGAAGACTGTGAGGAACAACACGGACCTTCCTGCCCTGCATTGAAATCAACATGTAATTTCCTCCAAGATTAATAGATTTTCCAGCCCATCTGTCTGTCTCTGAGAAAGTCCCTCCAGACTCTGCAAGTGTCACATATTATGGCTTAATGGCTAAAACTTGTTCTGTTTCCTTTATTAATTTTCCTGTTTCTTTCACACTGTCTTCCACCCTTCTGGATGGTTCACAAACTATTGGTCAAATTAATGAGTGGTCACATGACACGAGGAAAAAACCGACTGCAGATTATCGTCATCGGCTGAAGAAGAACGAGATGGAGGATGAAGAGGAGTTTCGCCTCAATGTAGCTGCTCCCTGCAGTCAGGGGGACTGGACACTAACCTGAGAATCTGTCCTCCTCCAGGCGTCCATTCTGCTCTCGTCCAGCACTGTCTTTTCACAACTCGGGACAGGAACTCACGCAGCTCAGTGTGTCTGGTTCCTCCAGCACCTGTCGTCCTGGTCCCTGGTGTCCCCTGCCAGGGGTCCTGCACCTTCAGCATGCAGCCTTTTACTCGAGACACTTGCTCTGCTTTGCGAGTAACTGAACGAGTCACTTTGCTCAGCTGTGTGTCAGGTGGCTCCCAGAGTCACACTACAGGTGTACAGTGTGTAGGTGAGAGAGAGAGAGAGAGAGAGAGAGAGAGAGAAGGGGGAGGAGGAGGAAGGGACCTTTGTGGGGATGTGTGTGTGGGGTGGGCCCAGCAACACCAAGGCGTGACAGTCTGAACTCAGCAAATTGAAGCCAACAGGGTGTCTGTCATCTGGTCACTAGTGTTGGACGTGACCTTAGGAGTTCAACTACTTTCACTACATTTTTTAGACCAAACTGATCAGTGGATTTGAACACGCCGGTTCACATCCAACCAAATGGTGTCGCCTCTGATGCCGTCACCCTATTTGGCGTCTGCGTGAGAAGTTGAGGGTCTTGGGTGTCGATGATAGAGCAGATAATCGCCCCGAGCAGAGGCAGTGTCCCCCTAAACAGTCCGACCATTGATTGAGTGGCTCTTATCGATGATTTTCTGGACGATCCAAACCTCAAGTGTTCGGGTGGAACTCAGCTGTTGGAAAACGAATACTGCTCGCTGTGACCACCAGGGGGCGGGCGACTAACCGCTGCGTCTGGAAGCAGCTGACAATTAACGAGTCATAATTTAATTCTATCAACACCGGGATCCATCCATTGATGTGCAGCTTATCCTCTGAAAAATCGAATAGCTACAATAAAAACAACAGAATACACGTGAATAAACAACAAAAATGTGTAAACAGTCGAGAAACCTCTGCCTGCCCTTCCTAGGCGCTGAGCCAATCAGGAAGCGGGATTTCAAGGTTGGTTCCCATTGGGCAGAGACATGATATCAGCAGCCAATGAGAGGGTGCTCTGGTGTGTAAGGTCCTCCCACAAGCTGAATTTTTTTTCCATTAAAACAGTTAGACGAGGTAATTTTTTAAAATGATATTTATTAAAATAAATACAGGACCTGCCAGGCAGTTTGTGTCATTAATCTGTTACTGGCTGTGACTCGGGGTGGGTGGGTAAAGCTGTATTTTTGAATTACAAACAAACCCAGTTACAGACACACTACCCAACCCAGCTGTGTTTGTAAGTCGAATGTGGGGGTGAAGGCAGAGATGACCTTTCTCCAGACCACCCGAGGAGAACATTCCCGCTGCTTGTCCCCGCCGATGACTGAATACTGACCACCGAGGCAGGGAAATGGCGCCGTGTGGCTCATTCTGGTCGTGCCAAACACCAGAAATGCTATTTCTGTAAACGTGTCCTTGCATTTAAATATTGTGGTTTTCTTGCCCTGTAGGTTGAGTCAGGTCACGGCCTGCTGACCCCCTGGGGGCTGCAGCTGTGCCTGCGGGTGTCACACCCTTGATCTCAGCCGTGTTGCCGGGAGCAGCTGGCAGGAGTGACAGGAAGGGGTTTTTTCACGACTTCCTCCTGATGCCTGTCCGGAAGTGGCACGTGCAGCAGAACGCTGGGTCTTCTGGGACCTTCCGAAAGCACAACTTGCATTAACAACGGACAAAAAAGCCCTTCTGCCCGTCGGTATGTTGTGAGGGACGGCCGAGCTGGAAAGTGTTGCCGCTCAGTCCTGCAACCGGCTGTTCAGGGTCTGCTTGAGACTCAGGTTCCTGTTCACATTTATGCATTTAGCAAGTACTTTTTTTTCCAGTTCAGGGTAAAGAAAAGTTTCACCCTGGTTTACCCTTTTATACAGCAGGGTATTTTTTACCAGATGACTGGAGAGTCAGTGCAGGTGCTACAGCAGGAGGTGGGATTGCAACTTCCAAAGCCTGCAGCTCTAACCACTGCACCCCCTGCTGTCCCTGCCAGCTGCCTATAGAAGTGACATTTAAAAAAAAAAAAAGAATATTAAAATGCTGCAGGTGGTGATGGACTAAACTTCAGAAGGTTTTGTGAAGGATTCAGCAGTTCCGAGGAACACAGGGAGCTTATTCCGCCAATGAGAACCTTCAAACCTTTGAAGTCGGACCCCCAGCGAGCAGGATCAGTAAGAGGTTAGAGGTGGACAAGCATGCTGACCGCACTGGGCTGCAGGGAGTAACAGGGTCCGGTAGGCGTCATGTGCAGATCTACTGACCATCCAGTTAATCATAACCAGAGAGTTGGCAAGGGAGACAGTATGAATTACGCTTAATGTTTTGTTACACATCTTATTTCTGCCATGTCACCGCATCCTGCCCCCCCCACACACACATGCACACACACACACACACACACTGCCAGGGCTACAGACTGCAGATGCACAGTTCTCCCCGGGACTTTCCATCAGACACCCTGCTAACCGGGTGTTTGAGTGGAACTGTGGGTGAATGAACATGGTGGACGGGGACTCTGGTGTTTTTCCTTATGAACACCAAACCCCCCCATGGGCTTCAGCAGCATCTGGGGAAATACGTTTCTCTTCATCAGTTTCATTACACAGAAAAAGATCAGTGATATGCAGCCAGAGATTCACCGCCCATCTGCGGGGAAGAACACCAAACACACACACACACACACGCACGCACCCTGCTCACCATTTTTCTGAGTCTTATGCTGTTTGTAGTATCGCTGACCTGGTATAATAATTTTTCAGGACTTTTTTACTACTAGTGACTTTGTGTCACAGAAGGCAGTTGGCAGAGGGGTTGCAAAGGTCCTGGGTTCTAATCCCACCTCTTTCTCATTTAATCAAGGCATCAACCCTGAATTCTTACAGTAAAAGTTGCTCTTCTGTACAAATGAGTAAATCACTCTGGCACTTTGGAGAAAAGTTTTAGTTAAATGCATGAGTGCGCACACACACACACACACACACACACACACACACACACACAGTATGATTATGCTGCAGAAGGAGTGTTTCCTCTGACAAACCCACTGTCTCTCTCGCTCTCTCTCTCTCTCTCTCACTCTCACACACACACACACACACACACACACACACACACACTTTACTGGCAGCAGAGCAAAATCTGGGGAGGAGCAGCTGCCTTGTTGGTTGCGGGGTCCAGGAGGGGGACTTTGCTGGGGGCATCGATGACGGGATGATGGCAGCGCTGAAGGAGCAGCAGCGTTACAGACTGTCCATTTGTCCATCGGCGCGGGGCAGGGTGTCCGTGCTGCACGTGAGGCTGACTGAAAGCGCGCTGAGGTCCGTGGAAGAGATCCGGAACAGCAGGGTGAGGAGCCCCCCCATACACACACAGATTAAGGGATGAGCATTGAGGAACGATAACTGATGAGTGGTTCCACCTGAAGTGATCAGCTGTTCGTCGTCATCCTCATCGGCCAGGTTTCTTAACTGAGTTTACTTATCCCCTCGCTCAGTTTTCCTCTCATGTTGTCGGGGTCTCATTATTTGCCAGATTTGTGTACGAATGTGAACCTGTAGGGGGTCACTGTGTCAGTATGACCCTCTGGGGTGTGTTGCTGCAGTGGGAACTCTGAGTGTGTGTGTTTCTCACACTCTGCACCGCGTTCTTGGTGTAGTTTCTTTTCAGTCATTTCACCCCCCTGTGTTTTTGATCCCTTGTCTCCCTTTTCTGTCTGCCTCTTTCTACAAAAAAGGAATCTGAGAAAAGTCCCAGAGCAACCTGGTCATCTGTGCTAAACAGAAGTGTCGTTTCCTGTCCTGGTCTTTCGTTTCTGTGCGAGTTTGTCTGTGTTTGTCTGTTGGTTGGCAAGCAGCCACCGGGGGGCGCTGTCATTTTGAGAGGTTCCTGGGGGCAACCGCTTGTTCGGTCGCAGCGATGGTTTAGGAGCGCTTGGACTGGTCTCGCAGCATGCAACATTTCGGTGGTCCAACTTGTGGTTCCCCAGAACACCTCCAGGGTGTCTCAGGACATTTGATCAGCAAAAACTTCTGCACTTTGATTCAGTTGCTTTAGATTGAACTTCCTGGGGGAGCAGTAACTTCTACCTCTACTAGGTAGGTAGTAATCACCATGGTAACATGTCATCCCATTGAGCAGCATCTCCACAAGTGACTCAGAAGAAATGTGCTCCAGTGAGGGCCTGGGGGAGGTGGGTGGGGGGTCTCCCCATAACACAAAGTTCTGTAGCTAAGACCAGGAGGGTTTGATTCAGTCATCGGTTCTCCGTGGAAACACTGATGTTGGAAAATGACCTCCTGGGTGAGCGGGAGCTCCAGGGCGAGCAGGGGATTCTACACTGTGTGCAAAAAACCCTGAGATGAGGCGAGGGAGCCGGGGGGGGTATTCATCACTTTGACCGCATATTTTGGAGTCACCACAACACTTTTCTCACATTGTCCCGTTATAGTGAGGCTGTGTGAGGGGTGAGGTGCTGCTCATCTCTCCTGCCATTACCTACCAAACTCACCTGGCTGTGGGAGGTGTGAGGGAGGCGAGGGGAGGAGGTGGGTGTAGCTACCCGTTTTAGTATTTTCACTTACTGACCCCCTCTGGCCGCCCTGCTCTTCCCTTCCAGGATCCATGTGCTCAGCCCTCAATCCGCTTTGCTGGAAACCAGGGGGTGAGTAGCAGCTCATTAGTCATCTGTCCATCTTCAGCTGCACCGATATCATTGATATGACTGAACGTTCATATCCACCCCCCCCAAGACCACACATTGCAGGGTGTGTAGTCATGGATCTCATGAGATACCGGGGTGTTTGTCCACAGAGAATCTGCATCCCGCGAAGGGACCACCCCACTGGTGTGCAAACATTTATGTTCTACCTGTCCAGTGTGAGCAGGGACAACCCCCAGGGAACCTACCAGTGCATCAGGCAATATGTCAGCTGGTGAGGGAGCCGCCATGGGGACACACACACACACGATTTACATGTGGGTAGCACATCTGTTAAGCGACGTGGTGTGGGCGTGGTCTAAACGGGTGTGATCATCCCTCCAGTGATGGGCGTGTCCGGCTGGAGGATGTGGTCGGGATCCAGCACAAGATCACCGTATGTGCCACCGAGGACTCGTACCAGAAGGTCCGGCAGAGCATGACGCTGGCCGAAGAGGAGACGCGCAACCGGGGCACCATCGTCATCGAGCCGGGCAGTAAAAACCTGGGTGAGACCCCCCTCCCCCCGCTCCACCATATGTTTCTTTTTTATTGAAACACTTGATAAGACACATTTCCAAGCATTTAAGAGTAAAAAAGAGAAGGAGAAATAATGTCTAACACCCAGGTTCCAATTGGCCTGTATCCTGTCTCACTCCTGGGGTAAATGCATCAAACCGCCCCGAGTGGCCAAATATATTTAAAACTGCAAATCGTGGACTGAGGGAACAAACATCTTTAACCTAAAGGACTGCAGGCAGTTAAATATCTGTTACTCCTGTAAACTCCCACAGTAAATGTATCCCATGTTACTTAGTGGCCTTTTACTCTGTGCAGAAAAGCAGGTGCGGATCTGGAAACCTCCTGCAGGCCAGAGGAGTGTGGGGATGCGACCCCTGCGTGAGAGGGTCACCCACCTGCTGGCTCTCAAGTCGTACCGGATGCCGGAGCTGGTGCTGCGCTTGCAGCAGGACGGCCTCTCGACGCTGGACCGACACGCGCTCAACGGCCTCCTGCACAAGGTGTGAGCTCACACACACCTGCCACACACACAGCTCTCAGGAAGATTCTTCAAGCTCCGACCCACTTGGCATGCGGCGTGTATGTGACGCGAGTGCGAGGCGAATGTCCTCACGCCGTGCTTGTGTCCCCAGGTGGCCACCCTGAACAGGGACAACACTTTTGCCCTAAAGGGCACCCTCTTTGGGGAGCTGCGCAGAGACTGGCCCGGCTACACCGAGCAGGACCGGCACCTGTTCCAGCGGATACTCCTCAGGTGCGTTTCCATGGTGACAGGTACCGGTGGCCACTTGCAGCATGAAAAGGAACACACCCGTTTGGCGCCACCTTGCTCACCACGCGTGACCCGGGCGAGCAGTGTTTTCCTGGTGGGTGACGTCTTCACGAGTCGCGGTGAACTTGAAGGAGAGACACCAGCGATCGAGGTGGACACTGCTGGATGTCCTGCTGCACCAGCTGAAGGGATGAGTGGACATGCGGTTTCACTCTGCGTCTTTGTTCCTCTTCCAGGAAGTCAGGTCACTCCCAGAATGCCCCTCCCGCACCTAGCAACCAGCCCCCTGGCCCCCCGAAGAAGCAGACTGACTCCTCCCATTTCCAGGTGGGCTTGCTAGTCCCGGCCCTGCTGGGGGGGGTCATTCGAAAGGTCGTACCCTTTGACCCTGTGACCATTCGTCTTCCGCTGTCCTCCAGAAACGGCCGAACGAGTTCCTCAACCCCCTGGTGAGCAAGAAGTCCAGGAAATCACACCTGGCCAGCATAGCTGAGGGACCTATCGACAGCAAGCTGGGTGTGTCCCACCAGAGGGAGGGGGGAGGGGTGCAGACGGTAAACGGGGTGGCCGTCTCACACCTCCCCGCACAGCCTGTCAAGCGCTCGCTCCACCCGCTTTCCGACGTCAGCAACGATTCTGCGCAGAGCAGGAATGACCCCCAGCGCCTGGACGCCTCCGTAACGTCAGAGAGGCTCTGGCACCGGCCTTCTAGCTCCGCCCAGCAGTCAGCATCTGGTCGAGGCTCCGCCCCTCCCCTGCTCACAGGTAGGTTCTGCTCTGGCAGAGGTAGAGTGGCTGTACAGGAGCCATGTAGAGTAATCGACTGAGCATTAAAAGAAGTTTAGAAAGAAAATCTAAACTGGAAAACCAGTAAAATACAGAAATTACAAGCGAGAATAACCAGGTCTGTCTGAGGGCAACATTTTACTGTTTTTTTTTGTTTGTTTTTTTAATATATTTTCATTTCTTCATTTTTACATAAGCTTGACTGTTAAATGTTTGCTGCTGTTATTACTTATAATAAGCAATGAAACGTAATGTATGACACTAAATAAAAGGGAACTGCAAATAAACACAGAAATGCATATTCATGAGCTCATTAATGGTAATGGGGTGACTGGTGTTTAAAGTGTTTTTATCGCAGGGAAATCGGTATTTTACACTGTTGGGGATACTTTTGGGGAAATGAATTGGTGTTTCTCAGATGAACCTGGAAGGAATCATCATTTTACTCATAAGAAATAATGGAAATAACCAGTATTCGGGTTTGCGGCGCTCGAATCGTTTCCCTCGGGTACCACGTTCGCGTGTCACGTGGCACTCAAGGTGCTGTGTGATACTGACACCTAGTGGCCAATGTCGTATTGCAACAAATGGATTTTTGACGGTTAATATTTTTAATTATATATATTATTATGAAAAATACGTCTGGGTGAACAACAAGAAATGTTATCGTTATATTTTAAATTATTATTATTACTCTTTCAATTCAGATAGCGATTGCTGTTTAGCGGTGACTAGGGGTCCTATCAGGTGTCCCCTTGTCCCTCCCTCATGTCCTGATCCCAGAGGGCTTTGCTGTCTTTCAGACCAGAACAGGAGACGCTGGATCTCCGCTGAGCCCTTGGCCGCGTCGGAGGAGTCAAGCTATTTGCAGTAAGGTGTCGCTCTCATACAGGAGTCCTCCATGCTGACGTTCCTGCCGCCCCCCCTGACCCTGTGTGCCATTTGCTTTGCCCCCCGCTTGGCCCTGACAGGAAGTACACAGCTGTGCGCTCTCAGGAGCAGCGGCAAAAGTACAAAAACGACTTTGACGTGGAGTACGGCGAATACCGGCGGCTGCACGCGCACATCGCAGGTGTCACGCGCCGCTTCACCGAGCTCGACTCGCAGCTGCGGCGCCTCCAGCCCGGCACCACGAAGTACAAGGTAGCCACACCACACCCCGGTGGCTGCACACGATGCCACCCCTTTCACAGAGTTGTCCAAATGAGATTGAGTGCTAATGGGAACAGATGCATCATGGGATGTTATGGTTTCTGCTTGTTTCCAGATGATCCACAATCAGATCCTCCAGGACTACCGCAGAATTAAAGAGGTGAGTATCCAAAGGCTCATGTCCTGGTTCTGATCCTGATCCTGGTCTTGATCCTGGTTTCTCATCCTGATCTTGATACAGGACTTGGTTCTAATTTTTGGTTCTAATCCTGATCCTGACACTGATCGTGGTTTTGGTTACGTTTCTGATCCTGCTCTCGGTTCCAGTCTGGATCCTGGGCCTTGTCATAGTCGTGGTTCTGATTCTGGTTCTGTTCTTAGTCCTAGTTATAGTCTTGATCTTGATATTGGTCCTGTTACTGACTCTAGTTCTGATCCTGATTTTAGTTCTGGTTGTGGTCCTTGTCACTGGTCCTGATCCTGATCATGGTTTTGCTTATGGTCCTGAGCCTGGTCCTTATCACTGGTCTTGCTCTGATCATGGCCCTGGTTATGGTTCTGATCATGGAGATGGTCTTGGAAATGGTCCAGAATCTGATCCTGGTCCTTATTGCTGGATGCTCAGTGCTGCTCTCCCTTGAACCCCCTGCAGATGAACCCAACCTACAGCCAGGAGAAGAGCCGCTGTGAGTTCCTCCACAGGAAGCTGGCACACATTAAGAAGCTCATAGCTGAGTTTGACCAGCGGTGGCTCCAGGGTTCGTCCTAGGGGCAGGAGACCGAACCGAGTCTGATCCTGTTTGGTGCTGGTGCAACTCAGTCCTGAGTCCAGCAAGCAGTCGACTTCAGAGCATCTGAGAACAGCCAAGGCATTATTTATTATTATTATTATTATTATTATTGTTGTTGTTGTTGTTGTTGTTTGTAGTTGTTGTTTATCACCAACAAAAGTTGAGTCATGTGTCCATTCCAAGTTGACCTGGAGGTGGCGCTCGCACAGGAATGGCGTGAAACAAGTGTCTCCGTTAAAATCCTTCCACTTTACAAATAACTCTTGTTTAAGAATATTGAAAAATATTATAGGTCACTGGAGGTGTTTAGATGTTTCTTTTATTTATTAGTTGTTCATGTAGATGTTTATTTTACTGCTCCCCCCTGCTGTGTTTGTCTGGTTGTTCTGTTCTTGTTCTGTAGTTGAATTGTTCATTCAATGAAAAAATAAATCTTAAAAAGTGGATGTTATTTGTTATCAGACCCCCCCCATGAGCTCAGAAATGAAAACACTTTTATTTTTGTACATTTTTACACAGCTTTTAACTCATTTTTCACACAACTGACACAACTTTACATGGGCCCAAACTTCCGTGATGTTAAAACATGGTACCTTGGTAAAACGTGGCTCCACGAACTGATTCTCCCAGGGTTTGGCTCACCGCCCGACTCCTTGCTGAATTTTTGTAGTAGACAAACTGAAGATCTGAAGCTGAAGATCCTACTTTATTTTCAAGTGTAATTAAACTTATTAATCTGGCCTCAAAAGCATCCGGTTGCTATGGAAACTGGGACAGTGCGAGGCCCTGCATACACCGCACTATGGTAAATTCTGTGGTTCATTACCTGGGCTACAAATGATGGGATGAGGAACCTATGAACCCTGATCTCACTGTTGAAAAAAGTGCAGAAAAGGTTCAATTTGTAGTTTGAAACAGTTTCCATTGTGAGGAAGAACTGAAGAGCAGGCTGCACCAGTTTGAGCCCAAGGGGCCTGGCGCCCGCAGGGGGTCCCACACCTGGGTTCCCACCTCCAACTTTGAAGATGAATTACACCCTCAGGACGAGGTGGGAGGTCGGTGGGGGGAGGGGTATAACTATGTGATGGAAAAACAGACACTCATTTCTCTGCGAACAAGGACTGTGGGGGTTTGAGCCACTTTTTGGTCGTCGCTCACAAACACTCTGCCTGTGTGGTGCCCCCTGTAGACAGCGGTGAGGGACCCTGGTGAACACCATGCTAATTTGGTCATCTCCGTTTCTCCAATTTGGCTGTTATGTAACTACGACACCTCTAAAATTCTCTCTGAAATTTGTAAATTTGGGTGCGAAGGTGGTGCAGTGGGTAGCGCTGTTGGGGGGGTATGGTGGCAGCTGGGAATTCTGAGCTCCATGAAGGAGCTCTGCTCTACACCTGGGCTGGTCAGATGTGGGTTCAAATCCACCGCGGAAGTTTTATTGTTTTCCCTGTGTCCGTGTGGCTTTTCTCCAGATGCTCCCACTTCCTACCTCAGTCCAAAGATGTGTTTCAGATTAATTTCTAAATTGCCCTTAGCATGGGTCTGTGTGTGTGTGTGTGTGTGTGTGTGTGTGTGTGTGTGTAGCCACCCTATAATGGACTGGCATCCCATCCAGGCTGTAGCTTCATAGTGATCAGTGATTCCAGAATGGTCTCCAGACAACTGCAGGAGACAGTTGGACAGATTAAGGAGACAGTGAGAGAGTATCTAATATTCATAAGCAAATCCTTCCAGGGCAGCTTCTGATCTTCAAGCACAATTTTTCTCCTCATATGTAGTTTATCTGCAACAATTATAACATACAGAAATAAATCTTTATTTCTTCATACCAGGTTCAGCAATAACAACTCTGCTGTTTAAGGACTCCTTCTGAGTGACAGTTTTTACCCTCAAGTAACCTTGCAGTTACTCCTAGAGTTTTTGCTGTTGCCATGGGAGCCACTCCCAGGGGGATACTGCGCTCCTAGAGAAGGTGAAGAATGTCCAACGTCCTCAAGATTCACAGCTCGACCGCCGAGGAACTTTGCTGAGGTCGCCCTGGCTTTTTATCTCACCCGTCCACCTGAAACGACAGCATCAGGCCCCACTTTCCGAGAGTCGTGGCCGCCGATTCTTGCTGACCATGACTTTTCTTCATTATTTAAAGGTGTCTGGCTTTGTTTCTGTGATGTAGTCCAGTCTTTTGCGGACTATATGGGATGATGTCCGGAAAATCTGGAAAATCAAAAGCGTAGTTTAAGTAATATTTTTACTATGGTGCTCTATAGTACTGCACTGCATACCACAGTAACACTTTTTTTACTCTAATGTGACGTGAAATGAACTCTGTGACCTCTGTAAAATCGAGGTCTGGAAAGTCTAAGATGGGCTGTACTGACTGGAAGGGAAATAAAAATACTACTTGGTTAATCTTCTTCTACTCATCAAATGTCATGTTCATAAATTTAGATATGATGGGATAGGAAAGTGTCTTTGGTTATAAATTTTTTAGGAAAAACTTGCTTTTTCTTGGTGGTATCAGAGAGTTTATTATTATTGTTATGGCCTCCTATATCTCTAAAGCTTCAAAGACTATTTAACTGGGTACCTTTTTCTGACTTTTTGGGCAATTTAGGTTTGTTCCCCTGAAAACTGAACGGCACTGTGGTCTCTAGTATTGGTTACATCAATTACATTTGTCTACAGACCATAACAGCACGTAATACATCTCACGTAGAGCTGTTTTTGGTGTGTGACCAGCAGGTGGTAGAGCGGTTAAGAACATGCACTTATAACCTGAATTTTACAGTATTTACAGTGAATTACAACAAAAGTGCTCAAGATCGTAAATCATGCTGAACAACCAGATGAATAACTGAGAATAAAACAAAGCTTGTAATCGTTTCAAAGAAGTAAGTGGATAAAACTGAGCCGTCAGATTTCTTTAAGGGCACCAGAACTCACGCCGTATAAATAGCGCCGCAGTTTCAGTGAAAAATTTTAAAGTTTGTGGAAAACAGAAAGACTGCAGTTAGACTGAATTTGGAACTGTTGCGTAAATCTTTTTCTGCTCTTGTTCGGACGTGAAGGCCCCACGCGGTGTCGCTTCCTCTTTGTTTATTAATTTGACAGGATAAACGGAGCTCGAGGCGAGAAGGCAGTGGAAAAACACCGGCGCATTGCGACACACACACACACACACACACACGCACGCACGCACGCACGCACGCACGGGCGTGTGTGTGTGTACGTACGTACGTCACTCTCCAGGTTAAGATAACCGTTCTCTCTCATTAATCAAACATATTTTATTCCCTGTATTTACATGACAACTATTTATACAAAGTATAAATTTCCTTCAACTAATTTACATCGTTATATATTATAAAGCGGGAAATAAGCTCTAATAGTAGCTGCCACATTTTGTTACAATCTTTATAAGGCGGAATATATTTAAAATTTACGTTAACCGCACGAACCGGTCGGTGAATGTGGACGTGAGCGCGAGCAGGACCCCCCCCTGAGAACAAAGACCCGGGCCGTTATTCTCAAGCCGCTGCAGTCCCCTCCCAGCAACCCCCCCCCCCCCCCCGCTAAGGGATCCTTCCAGAAACTTCCACACGGATTCCGGGATTTTTCCACGACGGGTCGGGAGCTGGAGTCGAGGCCGTGATCGATGAGACGCTGCAGCGGATATGTGGGCGTGGCCTCGCGGGGATGTTTTTCCGCTTGACACACATTTTTGAGTTAAACACCACCGGCTGCGCCAGTAAGCCAGGTTCTGGAAGGTTTGTCGTGGATTCCGAGGCGACCTGCATTTTACAACCCCTCCGGGTGCTCTGGTTTCCTCCCACAGTCCAAAGCAACTTGTTCCAGGGGAATTGGTGACACCAAACTGCCAAGCGTGTGTGTAGGGTGTATAAGTGTTTCTATGTCCATTCTGATCCGGGGGAAAAAATAAGTTTCTAACGCAGTAACTCACCTCAAAGGCAACAACTATATATTTGTGCTACATGAAGGAGTGCAAATAAGACGCGCTGAACTTTTCCCGGGTCAGAATGGACATTGACACGTAGTGTCATCCACCGTCCTCCTCGACAGTTATCATCACTCCATTCATCGTCTCCGACTTTATTCTTTTTAAAACTAATAAAACCACTACAATAATTAAAACCGTCACACACAAAGTAAAATTAGTTTATAAAGTCCTAGTTAAAACCAACAAATATTCACAGTACATGACGGTAAAAATCTAAGCCAGTTGAAAACAATCCCCAAGACTCCAGCTAAAAGGTTAAAGGAAACTTACCAGCAGACTCGACCGCAGAAGACGGGGGGTCCCCACATGCTGAACAAGTCACGTGGACATTTCTCAGGGAATGGCGCCAGGCGAAGTGAGACTTGTGGAATCTTCCATTCTGTGGTTTACACTGAAAGGCTTTGTGTGTTGCGGGGGGGGGGGGTACACTTCAGACAAGCATAGGCACGGATTTATACACGTGTCCCAAAAGGCGCCCAGAGCCGCAGGTCACCGCGGTAAATCTTATTTTACTGTATGGCCTCGGAGCCAACACAATGTCCGCAGACATCCGGGGGGGCACGGGTGGGGGAGCGGGTCACGTCTTATATTTGTGCAAATTTATTCAAGCTCAGTTGGATTCATTTGCATATCCCCGCCCCAACGGCATAAAGGCAGGGGGTCGGCCGTTTCAGCCCCTCAATTAGTCTTCGGGGGAACCGAGCGGACAGGTGGTGGCCGGAGTGGCAGCGGCGGACGATCGAAGCGAAATACGGCAACAAGGAGCCGCACCGACGCACGCAGAAACGCCACATTGCGGACGAACAGCAGGTCGCAGGTTCAGGTGGGTCGTTTGTGGGGAAGAGTTGCGCCTTTTGGACAGAATGAACGTTGCCAGACAAGGATGAATAAAGTCATACTAATAGTGCACTGTGGGGTGGTGGGCTCTGGCTTTAAACGTCGTTTTAGGAGAACGTGTGTTTTGTTACCGTTTGACGTGAATCTGATCGTGTGAAACTACAGACCGGAGTCCGCGAGAACAGGGGTGTTCTGCCCCCGGCAGGGAAAAGCGGCGTTTGAAACAGCACTTCTGGCACTTCACCAACTGTGACAGTTGGTCGCCGGCTGGCCAGGGGGGTGCGCCCGGCAGTCGCGTAGCCGCGCCCTCTTGGGACCAAGTGCGAATCAGAGCGGCGGGTTGTACAAAGCCCCGCCCACACGTACACGTGTCACATCTGTCGGCCCGTAGGAGTTCCCGAGGGGCGGAGTTTTCATCTTATTATAAATACCTACAGTCCGGCACTTTTGGTTGTGTATCCGCATTAACCCTAACCCCCCCCCTTCCCCGTACTGCTGAGAGGTTCCCGGTCCCAGCTGTAGTTCCTGGCCATTGTTCATAACAACCTTATTGCTACCTTTCATTACCCAGTCAGTGGCTCTTGCCCTGCCTTCCTACCGTTTGTTCAAAATTTGTTTCCCATCTATTAAAGAAATAAGATATTGTGAACATCAGCAATAACTCCTATATCTTTTATTCATGAACAAATTCAAAGTGTAATACTTAATAGCTCACCATGTCAATAAGCAGAGTGTCTTTTGGCATCAGTGACATCCTTTTGAGCTGTGACATAACTTGCTTTAATTGCCTGAATATAAAGCCCCCCGCTTGTCTTGTTGTGCTGTTTTTCCAGCTGGAGGTGCCATCATGTGTGAATCCATCCGAATAAACAGCCCTGATGTGAAGTACAGTGATGAGGTCATCGAGGCCCGTTACTCATACCACACGACGACCGTGTCCCGCACTGGGGCCTCGCTCACGGTAAAGAGTGGAAAGACACCAGCATCTGGATTCTTATTGTTCCTCGTGAGGTCACATTTCTTCTTTCTGCCCCCCCCAGGTCACTCCTCACACCACCCGCTTCACGTTTCGCACCCAGCGGGATGTCCCCCGCCTCGGGGTGATGCTCATTGGCTGGGGGGGGAATAATGGCACCACGGTGACGGCTGCTGTCCTTGCCAACAAGCTGGGGCTGTCCTGGAGGACCAAAACAAGTGTCAAGGTGAGCAGGGCTCCAAGCTGTTGCGCATAACACATTTTCTGCTCTCCTGCTTCTGCTCTTTGTTTACATTCTTATTTTTGCTAATATAGAAAGCCAATTACTTTGGCTCTTTGCTGCAAGCCTCCACTGTTTGCCTGGGCACGGGGCCTGACGGAGATGTGAATGTGCCTTTTCGGGATCTGCTACCCATGGTGCACCCCAATGACATTGTTTTTGACGGTGAGGGACAGGAACTTGTTTCTTGAGGTCTCTTTTGCACTCTTGGGTGCTGCCATGCAGTTGCGTCTTGTATCCAGTCAATTTGCTGTATGCGAAAACGGCAATCGGGGGCCGGGGCATCACACTTCAGCTTGCTTTAAATGGCCACTGTGTGGTTCTTGTAGGTTGGGACATCTCCTCAATGGATCTGGGCCAGGCCATGGAAAGAGCCCAAGTCCTTGACTGGGCCCTGCAGGAGCAGCTGCGACCACACATGGAGCAGCTGAAGCCCCGTCCCTCCATCTACATTCCCGAGTTCATCGCAGCCAATCAGGAGCAGAGAGCCGACAACATTATAACCGGAAGCAAAGCGGAGCAGGTAGGCGTGAGAGGCGCTCAGTGTTGCGCTAGTTTGGCCTCGTTTTTATTTTCCGTTAATTTTTCTCAGACAGTCATGCTCCAGTTTATGTTCTTGATGTGTTCCTGAAAACTGACTTAAACCAGGAAAATGTGATAAATTGTTATAATCAGCACTATCATAGGCTGTTTATGTTTTGGCTTAGCGTTTCACATGATGGTATTTCTTTTTCCCTCCCCAGTGGGACAGAATGTATGAATGACGTTATGATTGTTTTTCATTAAAACTGAGCTTCCAGATAATTTATCGTTTGAGATGCCATTATATAGTTAGGATGACTTAAATGTTATATTGTACTAAAATGAAACTGGGTAGTCTGTTTTTAATATCATATTAAAGTTTAGAAGAACCTGATAGCTTCATGTTTTTTCTTTAATAACTTATAATCTTTCTACTGTTTTTCTGATCTACATTTATCCTTCCCATGGGACATAGGCAAGGCAGACCAGATGCTATGAGTACCAGCAGGGATAATGGATAATACAAGCATTCAGAATGTAAATGGGAAGTTTTGTTGTGTATTTTAACTTTTTTTTTTTTTTTAGTGTAACATGTGAACCTCAGAACTTAAACCAAATTTTTGGTATTAAAAAATGAGACGGTCTATCAGGAGCATGTAAACCAGGGTATGACTGCACTATCAGGCATGTGAGTGGCAGCATTGAAGAGAGACATGGTGTGTCCTGAACTGTGCTTTTGCTGCCTCTGACCTGCATTTTACTCAACGCCCCCCCTCTGGTGCAGGTGGAGCAGATCCGCAAGGACATCCAGGACTTCAAGAAGAAGAGCGCCGTGAACAAAGTCATTGTGCTGTGGACTGCCAACACGGAGCGCATGTGTGACATCGTCCCCGGAGTCAACGACACGGCTGCCAACCTGCTGGCCACCATCAAGGTGGGTTCTGATCTCTGCGTGAACCCGTTTGGGGACGATGCAGTGATGCATGGACCCGTACTCGTCTGTTGCAGGTAGATGGTCTCCCTGGAGAAAACAAGACAGAAGTGCTATCAAAGTTACTGTAAAGTTTAACCTTTGAGGGCAGGACATTGTTATCTGGGACTCTGAGAACTTTGGGTGTGACCTGCTGAGAATCTTGCTTTTTCCGTTTATATTTTTTTTAATGTTCTTTAAAGAAAAAGGACAGATTTTCCAACAGAATCAATAATACAAATAAATACATCTTTGCACTTAAATTTCAACAAATGACAAATTTCCACCAATAAAACTATTCATAATATACCTAATTAATGGTGTGATTATAAAACATTAATTTGTACATCAGTATGTATCTCTTCTGAACCTCAACAACCTAAAACCAATTAAATGTACAACTGAATAAAGTATTACAGTAAATTATTATAGAAACCAAAGAGTACCGTCTTATTTACTAAAAAAGTGAAACTGGACAGTGTTCAGGCCACCAAGAAAGTCTCAAGAAAAGAACAAAGAATCTACTATCTGTCCAGAGCTGTACTGATCAGTTCATCTTCTTCACAACCTCACCATCCATCTCCCTTCTGCCCACAGAAAGGTGGTGAGGTGTCCCCATCCACTCTGTTTGCGGTTGCCAGCATCCTGGAAGGCTGCGCTTACATCAATGGCTCCCCCCAGAACACCTTCGTTCCTGGGGCCATGGAGCTTGCCGTGCAGCGGGGGGTCTTCATCGGTGGAGACGACTTCAAGTCCGGCCAGACCAAGATCAAGTCTGTCCTTGTGGACTTCCTGGTCAGCGCTGGTCTTAAGGTGAGGGCTGACTGCTGTGACCAGGCAAGATACAGCATTGTGGGTCCCCCCCATCTTTGGAGAGCTGTGAAGAAAAAAAAGCATCAGATGGATAATATTTGGCTGTATGCAGTGTCTTTTCACCAGTTTCTGGTCACCCTCATCACCACATTTGCAAAAACTTGCCTTTCTGTTTAAGTCACATACGGTGGTCCCCCTGTGCAAGAACCTTTTGCTGTCTTCTCGTAGTCTTTAGTTCGTTTTGACATTTCTACGGTGATGTGTAGGTAGCGTAACAATGTTTTGGCGTCAGACTTTAGAGACTGTTGGATTTCAGAAGTGCAGATAAAGAATTGTGGACCTGTAACATTTTTAAAAACCAGTGCTGTTCCATTTTGCGGAATTCAGAGACTCGGATCTCCCCAATGCTCGGTACCATGCAGAACTGCCACTTTGACCCACTTCCACTGTTATTTGTGTGAATTCCCTTTTCTCAAGGGTACAACAGCAAGTCTCCTTGGTTGGTTCTTGCTTGTGATAATTGTCCTCTTGGTGCATGACAGCCCACCTCCATTGTCAGCTACAACCACTTGGGCAACAATGACGGACAGAACCTGTCGGCACCCCAGCAGTTCCGCTCCAAAGAGATCTCCAAGAGCAACGTGGTGGATGATATGGTGCAGTCCAACCAGGTGCTGTATGCCCCCGGGGAGAAGCCGGACCACTGCGTGAGTAGCCGAGCTGTGGGCTTCTTGTCCGTTACAACTATTGATGGAGTGGAGCTGCTGACCAAAGTGATCCTTGTTCCCACGTCCCAGGTTGTGATCAAGTACGTTCCCAACGTGGGGGACAGCAAGCGAGCCATGGATGAGTACACATCAGAGATCATGATGGGTGGGACCAACACTATCGTAATGCACAACACGTGTGAGGTCAGTGCAGAAGTCTGTCTCTAGCAGGGGGTGTTGGATTAATTTATGTAGCTGAGAGGAGAGAAGCAGTTCTGTTAGAGATGGCTTATTAAATCTGATTCTTGAATGTTGAGAGGGATTTGGCACCCCTGAGGAACAGAGGGAGCTCATACCACTTAAAAAAAAAAAAGAAAAAAAAAACACAGGCAATTAAGGCAATGTTTCTGTCTACCTAGGACTCCTTGCTGGCCAGTCCCATCATCCTCGACCTGGTCATCCTGACTGAATTGTGCCAGAGGATCAGCTTCTGCACAGATGAGGATCCTCGCTTCCAGACCTTCCACAGTGTGCTCTCAGTGCTCAGCTACCTCTGCAAGGCCCCTCTTGTGCCCAAAGGGGCCCCAGTGGTCAATGCCTTCTTCCGGCAGCGCATCTGCATTGAAAACCTCATGAGGTGCTACAGCAGAAAATGTGCTCAACTAAATATCACACACCACTAGGTTGTTCCTCATTTGAACTAGAGGCACAGTGTAAAGCAGCAGCTCATTAAACACAAACAGCTGGTTTTATTGTTTCTAAAGTATCAAGTGAAAATGAGCTAAACTCCAAACAAAGAGGAGAGGAGCTATTTATTTTAATTATAGATTTATGCTGATTTAGCTGAGCTACAGTGACTGATATTTATAATGACCTACCCAGTAACTTTTACTGTATCGGCTCAGGAAAAGTACCTTGATGAAGATAAGGGAACCATTCTAACCACTGTGCCACCTGCTGCCCTATGAACAGTGAGAGGATCTTTGTAAACGTGGTAATGTGACCACAGGTTCTGTATGTTCCAGGGCTTGTCTGGGTCTCCCGCCTCAGAACCACATGCAGCTGGAGCACAAGATGCAGAGGAGCTTCCTGGCTCATGACAAAGCCCACAGTGCCGTGGCAACCCCCAAGCGCATCGCTGTGCACATCAATGGTGACCATCGCTCTGTTCTGACCAACGGATCCTGAGGAAAGGACTAGAGAACTGGACTGAGGCCACATAAATAAAACCATGACATTAAATGTCTCTTCCTGTGAAAGATTGCAGCTCCTTGCTGCTGTTTACCTGTAAACTTTAAAAAAAAAAAAACTGATAAAAACGCATATTACTTACCAACCACTAGTTCTAACCAAGTTTACTTTGTTTTAGATGTTTTCCATTGCAGTTTCATACAACACTATAGATATAGGTTCAAAGAAATGTTATAAATGTTACATAGTTGTGGTCTTAGGTGACCAGAAGAATTGTAATATTACTGTACTGTTGCTGTCTGAATTGAAATAAAATTCAGTAGAACTGCAGTGGTTTTTTTTTTTTTTTTTTTGTTTTTCCTCATTTCACTTATTTTAACCGTGACATTGAGGTAGTACGGCAAGTAGTTCCTGGTCTGTTTTGGTGTGGGTTCTTCTGCCTGTGTCTGCGTGGCCGTCCTGCGATGGACTGGTGTCCTATTGTAGTGCCCAATGAGTCCGGGTTAGACTGCATTTTTTGGGGGGGGGGCGGTTCGTAGCGTTTTTGCAGTCTTGTTTACGATTACCTTGCCAACTGCTCTCTGACGCCTCCGTATAACGTCACTTCCGCCAGCCTCGTTGTCCGGGGATGGCGGAGAAGAGGCGGCCCAGAGCAGCTGTCCGGGACGCGGAGCGGGAGCTGCTGTCTCAGCTGGGGGTGGACACACTGCTACAAGGGGCGCTGCTCCGGCTGCTGGAGCTTCGGCCCGAGGAGCCGCTTGGCTTCCTGGCGCAGCATTTCGCGAACGAGGCGGCCGAGGCGGAGGGCGCAGCGGCGCGGGCGGGGGCCGCGCAGCAGCGGCAGCAGCAGCATCAGCGGCTGGACAGGGCGCTGTGGCACCTGCGCCTCGCCCATCACTCCCAGAGGTGAGTGTTTTAAAATAAAATGTACGTACTGATAATTGTACAGTGTGACAGCATCTGCGTCTAAGCTCTGTCTGCCATAATGTTACTATGGTTACTTGACATCCTATATTAATCACCGCCACGCAAGGGTTTTAAAACTTATCTATACCACATGTATATGCATGGTCATATCTGTTATACATTTATGCATTATATATGTATATTAAGATATACATTTAACAGTACACCATGTAGTTCAATACCACCAGCATGTTACACGAGCAGCTATATTTAAAAATAGTAGAAAAATATATAAAGTTAATTGCAGAAAATTTTTATCAAATGGGTTATTGTATTATATGCATGATATGCTGATAGAGCTGCCTTCAACAATAATGTGCGTCTTGCCTACGAGCACCTGATGCCCCCTGGGCAGCGTCCAGGCGGAGGGGTTCGAGGCCGGGTCTACACGGAGCTCCTGCGGTCCCTGTGCATCGAAGCAGGCGTGTCAGCGTCCACAATGGTGCCCCTCCTGAGGCGTGTCCAGTGCCAGGACCACGAGGTTGTGCCCTTTGAACTGTTCCGCCAGGGTGTGCTCACCTGCGCTGTCTTCTCCGACTACGTGTGGAAGTCGCGGTCTCTGTACTCGGCCGTGCGTGAAGGGTCCGAGGCACCTGCCCAGAGGGCACTGTGCCAGGCTGTCCTGGAGGCGCTACGTGACGCGCTTGACACACCCCAGTGTACAGACACAGCCCGCTACCTGGAGGCCAGTGCCAAAATTGCTCCCTGTAAGCTGGCCCAGGCAATGGCATTGGTTCACGACCCAGGCGAGGGTTGTTCGGGACCTACCATGGAGCCGAGAGAGTTTGAGGAAGCAGCTGCTGCTCTTTTCATCGCACGTGTTCAAACCATATCCTAAAATACTGCTCCTGGTTGCATTCGTGGTAGATATTTCAGTCACCTATGCAGATAGCCTCAGGGCCTAGACCCTTCCAAAGCCCGGTGTCCTTTGCCGTTTACGCGGTGTGGTCAGCCATGGTCCAGTGGAAATCTCAAGCAAAACACCGTGTGGGTTTCTAAAAGCACCAAAAGCAGAGCTGTCAGAGAATTAAATTAATTATTGTAAAATTAAAGTATAAATATGGACACATCTGTTATCCTCTTATAATTTGTTCCTGAAATCAGATTCAATGTTTTAAAAATAAAAAAATTACTTATTACATTATATCTAATGGGGAAAAATTGTTCCAAGGCCATCTTAAGTTCACTCCAAAATCACCTTAATTGGTGTCAAATATAAAGAAAAAGTTATGTTTTGTATGAAAATAATGACCACATCAATATAAAATAAGACCAATACAAAATATTTTGGTAATGCCAATATAAAATGCATATTAAATATTATATGCCACATTTAAGTAAATGAATAATTTGAATATTCAAGCACACTGGGGCAAAACAGGATGCTAACACAAATGCAAGTGCACAAGCAAGACCACAGAGTACCAGACCGCAAGAGAGCTCGGGTGCACAGTTCCCACAATGCAGTGCATCTCCAATCTGTCCCACACCGCTGCATGGTGCAGTTTTCAAATGCAGTAAATTTATTGCACTGCATAAAATATTCGTAGACTGCGTATGTGAGAAATGCAATATCAGGAGACCGAATAGCTGGGGATGAGTGTAGTAACCTGTGTGAAAACCTGTTCATCTATATATATGTGTGTGTTTGTGTGTCTGCAGTGCATAGCAATTTATAAACAATAATTCCTGCACTCACCTAGTTTTATGCTTTTAGCATACCCCCTAGTGGTGCTGTCAGATTGGTGGAGTCAGGTTAATAACTGAGGGTCCGAGTTTCCCTTTTCCGTGCTTGGGTGACCCGTAACGGGCGCCATGGCGACAGAGAATTCTGCATCCAGCAGAGCAGGGTGATGTGAAATGCATCTGCCATGTGAATAATTTATCTTTCTTCACATGATACACCACTGACTATGTGGCACTATTTGTGCTTGGCCATCAGGACCTGTCTGCAAGACCTTGGACAAAACCTGAGCGTAGCTTTTCTGTAGCAACACCTCACGAGCTGTTGAGTATTTACTCTGCTTTGCCAACAGAAGGACAGACACAGTTGGTGCTTTGGTAATTACGGGGCAGCAGGCGGTGCAATGATTACAGCAACTGTCTTAAAACAGATGCTAATATGTTTGAATTTTCAGTACAGCTGTAGTACCATTGATCAAGATCCTTACCCTGATTTGATATGGTAAACATTACCCTATGGTATAAATGAGTAAATCAGCATAAATAGCTTAGTTTACAAACCTGAAACTTTTCTCCGAGGTAACTAGTATCAAATTGGTAATAATGATAATAAACTTAGACGTTATTTTAGAGTGGCTTCCCAGTAGATCCCTCTATAACAAAGTAGGAGCACTGCCGGTTAAATAAGGGTAGCGCCAGAGATAAATCTTAGCTTTTAACTGTTGTAGTCAATAAGTAAATCATAGTCAGTAAACAACCTTCAAAAGGCCCTTGTTTTACAGTGAACTCCTTTGGTATCAAGTGCCTTTAGAAACAAGAATGACTGAAACAGCAATTTATTTTAATTACTTAAATTTCCAGTAAAAATAACAAAAAAAGTAACATTGTACAGATTAATTTCCCAACCTTAATAAAAGAGACATTTTTTGCTTTTAGACAAATTTACAAACAAAAACAACATCGTGCTTGCAGTGAAGGCACTGGCCAAATAAGAACTGCCTGCTGTCATTTTGGCTCTGGTGTAAGAAGGTGCATGGCAGAATACCACATTACAGTACAGTGTAAAAACTGCACAGGTGCAAGAGGTTGGAGCACCACGCTTGCTCAGCACGTCTGAGAAAAGAAGCAGTTAAAACAAAACTAAAATAATCATTTAAAAAATATATATGCATATAAGGTACAGCATTACAGCCCGAAGTGCATAATGTGGACATGTGAGAAGGATGAAGGGCTGCAGATATTCACAAAACAAACAGTGGATCACAGTGATGCCCAGAGTGCAGTTCGACCTGTTCAGCTCTTGGTCATGACCATAAAATAAGCAGTAGTCAGCGGTAGACCTGTAGGCCAAAGCAAGAAAACTCTCTGAAAGGCTCTGGAAGCTGAGTGAGAGAAGGTACAAGTAGAATGCCCCTTGCTGGCTTCACTTCAGATGGGTAAAGAACCTCAGGATTAGGTATCTTGGATGGAAGGGATTGTGCCAATCTGGAAACGGGCCTCGTCCGATATCCCATACTGCTCCAGGGGGTCCTGGGATGGAGAAGGACACAGAGAGAGAGGGAGGCAAGACACTCAGCTCAGACTGACCAGCAGAAGGAAGGTGAGGAAGAGGAGGAATCAACACATCCCTTCACCTTGCCCGTCATCCGCTGGATCTCGGAGCGGTAGAAGATGAGGCTCTTCCGCATGAACTCGTAACTGCAGGTTGAGGAAAGCAATACACAGGCACATTAATAACTAAGAAAGATGGAACCCCCCCCCAGCAGAAGCAGGATGCGTACCTGGCTTTCACTATGCACTCTATCCACTCCAGACACTGCTGCTGCGAATCGCACTCAAACAGGTACTTCCTCTCGGCTTCATCTAGGAAAACTTCAGTACAGCCTTTGTGTTACGAACCAGCATGTTTGTCAAATCTTAGCACGTGATGTAGCAATTACAGCTGTCACCTTGCAACCTAAAGAACCTTGGTTCACACCCCCCCCTTCAGCTGTCCTTTCCTTTGATCAAGGTACCTATCCTGAATTAACAGCGTAAAAATGACCCTGCTGTATACACTGGTAAATCAGTGCAAGTAGTTTTGTGTATAAATCTTCCACTGTAAATCACCCTGGAGAAAAGTGTCAGATAAATGAACAAATAGGACTGGATCTTTCTTTCTTTCTTTCAAGAAAAGACTGAGTGTTATGGATTTTATCCATCAGGGTTCGAGTGTCACTCACTAATGGAGAAGGCCTGGTCGTCCTCCTGCTCCACCCGACACTCCTCCAGCAGTAAAGCCCCCAGCGGCTGCCCAGAGACATGTCCATGATCACACTATGGTTTTGATCACATGACCACCTGACCTCATGCACAGACAAAAACTGACACCCCCCATACTGCAATTACCTCCTCCTCATCTGTGCGGAAATAGAAGAGGAAGTTCACGACAAGCTTCACCAGGCGCTTCTTCACAACTGCAGCCAAGAGAGAAAGTGGATGAGTGAGTGGATTGAGGACGAGGGCACCCAAAAGACACCCGACAAACGTCAAAACACAAAATAACACAGTAACTGCACTCTTTCATATGTATCCTTAGAAATTTATAACTAAACTTAAAAAAACGGATATAGAAGGAAGATGTGAGGTTCTACAGCATCCGGAGCCCCATGGACGAGATGAGGACAGGAGGAGGCAGAGACCCCCACGGCTCGTACCGTCGCCTTTCTTGGGCCCCCTCATGCCCAGTTCAGCCGCTCTCTCAGACGGCTGCCGGCTCAGAGACACGAGCTCACGCTCGTTGAAGCGCATCCCGGAACCAATAAAAGGGGCGAAATTCTGGTCCTCGTTGTAGACAGAGCGCTTCCTCCGGCGCTGGTCCCCCTCCCGAATCCTCGGAGGCTCAAAAGGAGTAAAGTGCGGACGTACGACTCTGTCAGAGCACCGGGCTCATTTCTCATTTCAGATACGAACGAGCGCGTTTCTCGCAAGGCGGAGCCCGGAACACAAGAACTGTCCGGACAAGACGGTTCTGAGTGGTCTGACCTAGGCCGTTCTGCAACAGATTCCTGTCCTCCTCCTCTCCGTTCTTCTCATCTCCGCGAAGCAAACATGGTCGTCCCCGCCCACGCCCCCTAGAAAGAGCTGGACACTTCCCCCAGGAGATATGATCTCGAAACTGTACCCCTCTTTACACTGCGGGACGTTAAAAACACAGGCCGACCGCTAATTCCCACTTATAATGGCCTGGGTTCGAGGTTCAGTGATACTCCCAGAAAACTGTGTGAGGGAGTTGTGGCAATATATTTCAGATCGCTGCTTGAGCTGTGCTTTAAACACCTCAACTCTCGGAGCAACCGATATTAACACAATTACATAAGGAAATCATGTTACATCAGGTTTTTAACGTAAAACACACAAGGAAAATGGGTTACATTAGGCTTAACACAAACGAAAAAATACTTCCTACAGTTTTTAAATAAAGTTATGAATCCATTTCACCGGAAGTAGAAAGACCACTTTGCGCACGCGCAGTTACTTCATCTCGAACCCATATCCTGTAATTGTTGGCGGTTGTCAATAAAGTTTACCTTACAGGAAGTGGGCCAGCTTCACGCATGCGCTGTCGTTTGAAATGTTAACGTGAGTTCAACGTAAGGATAAATGTAAGTGCATTTTCAAATAGTTACAATTTTGTTTTAAGGTTGTATTTTTAATCCACTTGACCTAACACATAGGTTTTCTTGTGTTACTATTAGCTTGTCGGCTAATGCCCGCTTCCGTCTTTGGGTGTTTGAGCCGTTTGTACATGTATTTGGCTAGATAGCTTGCTGTTAGTTCAGTTCTCCGTTGTTCAGCTAAAACCTTTCTTTTGCAGATTCAGATCACCTCTGAAGTGTTTCCCAAAGATACATTTATCTCTAAACAAATTCAATCAAATAATGCGTAAGCGGAAAGCACCTAAAGTTGGTAACTTACTACGCGACAATGTAATTTATAGCAACATTTGGGAAAGCGATTAAATAATAACCTCTAACGATAGTAAAGTAATACTTTGTTATCTCTGTCCCTGTTTCGGTCTATTTCGGCAAAGTGGCCTACTAATTATAATTTCAGATGTTTAAGGGTTTTTCTGTTGTGTTCACATTCCGTTCAAAACATGGACATCAACTTGCTTCTGACCTTTCTAATCGTTCAGACAGTTACACATAGTGTAAGGTTAATGAAAGTGTGTGCTAAATCAGTGCCGTATGAAGACATTCCAGCTGATGCAGTCCACCTCTTTCCCACAGTGTCAACAGGTGACTGCTGAGTTTTGGAGACCACCGACAACAGGCTGCTAGTCTGTCAGTGAATACCACCTATACGCAACTATGGATTTCCAGCATCGAGCCGGGGGGAAAACGGGGAGTGGCGGGGTAGCATCGGCCTCCGAGAGCAACCGTGATCGCCGAGAGCGCTTGAGACAGCTGGCGTTGGAAACCATCGACATCAACAAGGACCCTTACTTCATGAAAAACCATTTAGGCTCCTATGAATGCAAACTCTGTCTCACACTGCACAACAATGAGGTAAGTTTTGGCACGCTTTTACATTGTGGAAACCACCATTTCCAGGTTTCTCATTCATTGCTTTTTTCCCTTTTCATTTTAGGGGAGCTATTTGGCACACACACAGGGGAAGAAGCATCAGACTAATCTGTAAGTGAAATTGAATGGTCCTGTTGATGAGTAAATTTATAAGATGTTTGTTACTGCGGTCAAAGTTCCTAATGGTAGCAGAGTGAGGTCAGTGTTAACATCCATGTTTAACCTGGCATTACAGTGTAAAGCAATGGCTCCTTGTGTGTTGCTTTCAGAGCGAGAAGAGCTGCCAAAGAGGCCAAAGAAGCTCCTGCTCAGCCTGCCCCAGAAAAGGTGAAAGTGGAAGTCAAGAAATTTGTGAAAATTGGCCGTCCAGGGTACAAAGGTGGGTGATCATTAATGAAAGAAATTAATTGAACAGGTACCAGGTAAATGTGTGGTGTAGGTTGGTAGATGTATAAGTTTCGATCTGATGCAGCTCTTTACCTGGGAAATTTTTTCATCAGTACAGATTATACCAGTTGGATAATTCATTAATGTGCTGTTCTGTCTTGAGTTGTAAGTGTGTGTTTAAAATTTGTTTTTTTTTTTTTTTTTTTTTTTTTTTTTTTAATATAAAAAAAAAAAA
>UFQX01000652.1:382028-404424 GCA_900497675.1 Arapaima gigas
TTTTTTTTTTTTTTTTTTTTTTTTTTTTTTTTTTTAATATAGTAACAAAACAGAGAGACCCTGAGACTGGTCAGCAAAGCTTGCTCTTTCAGGTAAGACTGGAAAAGAGAACAATTTTATATTGCTTTGTTACTTAATATATGTATACTTTATATTTTTAAAATATTAAATAGCGCAGCCAATTAAAAAACTGCTACTGCCATACAATGTCAAAGATGTTGTCCACTTTGTCACATTTGTCTGCTGTTGTCTCACTCCTTCGGCTAGATTGATTACCCAGAGATAGCAGAAGGTATTGGGCCAAGACACCGCTTCATGTCTGCCTATGAGCAGCGCATTGAGCCCCCGGACCGCCGCTGGCAGTACCTGCTTCTGGCAGCAGAGCCATATGAAACCATTGCGTTCAAGGTGGGTCTGGGGGTGGGGTGGATAGCAAAGGCTGGATGAGGAGGTTTTACCTGGTGTGTGTGTGTGTGTGTGTGTGTGTGTGTGTGTGTGTGTGTGTTTTAAATGTAAAAGAAGGTGATGAATAGAAATTGGAGGGTGGTTGATAGATGCTCTGTGTCCACAGGTGCCTAGCAGGGAGATTGACAAGGCTGAGAATCGCTTCTGGACACATTGGAACAGGGAAACCAAACAAGTAACTACAAAATTGCATAGAAACACATAAGAAAGCTCAAGTGTATTGTGTATTTGAAAATGTGTAGAAATTTGAATTGTGCCCTGTAATAACTTTTTGTCCCTTTTTTTCTCCAGTTTTTCTTACAATTCCATTTCAAGATGGAGAAAGCCCTGCCTCCGCCTAGCGGCCCTGTGCCTCCCCTAGGAGTGAAGAGACCCCCTCCTCTGATGAGTGACATAGGTCCGCGTCCCCCTGCAGGAGACACCATCCCGCCACCACCACCAGGGGGGATGCAGATGCCTCCTCTACCCCCTGGTGCTCCTGGACCTCCCCAGATCCCACCTCAGATGCCCCCTGCCCCAGGGTTACCTCCCCCAGGCCCCATGCCCCCAATGTTGAGGCCACCACTTCCAACAGAAGGTGCAGGAGGATTGCCCCCACCACCACCCAGCAGCTAGTTGCTTCCCATAGAACACAGTCTCAGTTTCAGCAATGGGATGCTCCAGAAACTGATGAGCTGTCAACGTTTATGGTGTCTAAAGATTTTTTGTAACAGTAAAAGGCTTGAACCCTCACAACTTGACAGAATTTTTGTATCCTTTGTAATTTTGTTTTTATAATTATAATGATGTTAATGTTGTTAACAAGTAGGACCAGAGTGACAACTGCAGTAGCGGTGGAGTTTTCCCACAAACACAAATGGCCCTCATTGTTCTGCTCTCACGTCAGTGAGCCTCAAGGTAATATTTTTTTTTTTTTTTAAGTAAAGGAAGAGAAGGACCATGGCTATTTTATTGGCAAATGGACTCTGTACATCATTAAAGATATGACAACTGGAATAACGTTTGATTTGAATCGTTTTTCCTGGTTTGTACTGGTTTTTAATTGATCACATGAACCTCCTCTGAAATGGAGACCAGGGGAGGTTGTTCCTCAGTTGTGATATTGTGTTTTGAAAATCCAAACCCTCCATCTGCTCATGGGTTCCTGCCTTTTTCGCATCACATTCATAGTTGCTTCTTATACTTGATGTTTATACGGATGACTTAAGCGTCTTTTAGTGTAAACGTACTTCCAAACCGACGAACAAAGAACAAACGGTTTATTTAAAAGACCAAAGCATTACAAACAGGTGATTCAGTACAGAAGACACTTAAAGCTTCACAACTGGAGGGATGTTAGGGGGACACCTGCTACAAGATGTCCCTATAAATGTGTTTATAAATCCACAACTCAACTAAACTATCTGAGCTGTACAAACTTAAAATCAGCCTGTTGCTGCTATAAGCTTTTATTCTGCTGTTTTATCCAGTACTAAGACTGGTGTTGTGGAGAATCAGAAACAAAGTGTAGATGTAGCCCTTGTGTTTGGGCTCTTCTGCTCTGCTTCAATGTCACCACATTCAGCCTTGTGGAGTTTGGGTTAGTTCTCTGAACTCAGAATCTGGTCAGGTTAAAGTGGATATGATGAAGGAGCATATTAGGCACTGAGACCTTGGCAGAATAACAGCGATGCTCAGGTGCGGCTGATCCTCCTGGACATCTTTCACAGGTGGTGTCTGTGGCCTCTGATTGGCAGCTTCTTCACATCTGACTGCTGCTTCTTTAGCTTCTGTCGTTTCTCAGCTTCGATGCTCTGCCTCTTCCTCCTGGGTGAGGCTTCCTCATCCTCTCCAAGGGCTTCATCGTCTTCAGACTTCTTCCTTCTAATATTTTTCCGCATCCTATGCTCTTTCATTTCACTGAGGTCTTCCATCTTCCTCCTTGCCATCCTCTGTTGTCCTCTTGTTTCCTTTTTCTCGATGTGGAGGTTCTTGGTTGGCTTCATGTATTTGAGCGCTCCCAGTCTTCCGTGATCACTCTTCTGCTCTGCTACCCACCTTGAGTTTTCTTCTTCCTCTTCTTCCTCACTGTCTTCATTATTGTCAGCATCATCATCCAGTATCAGGTTCAAGAACCAATTGTCCCACAGGGAGCTCTCGATCTGGGTAAGAAAAGAAGGCGAGTAGGTTTTGAGGTCATGAACTCTGATCCCCTGCATGGTGCAGAGACTGAGGCCGGTGTCTGTGCTCAGTGGGTCTGTACCTGCTCCAGTTGGCTGTCCAGTTCCAGGCTGATGTCTCTCAGGTCAGTGCTCTGGATCTCGGGACTTTGTGTTTCCACCTTCTGTCCAAGACCCTCCAAAACTTCTGCAAGACATCAATCCGCAGGAGGAACGAGTCAGGAAGACCCTTGCAGTTCAAACAGTTCTTGAGGGTCTGTACACAACCCCTACCTGTGGTCCACTCACCACACAACCTCTGGAAACTGGAGCCGATCAGCACCAGAGTGATGGCTAGCACTAGGCATCGGTTCAGGGTGATCCATTCCAGTGGGGCTTCAATCTGAGTCAAGGTCTGAAGCGAAATGGTGCGATGTAGCGGTGCTGCGCCACCTACAAGTGGAAAGAGTAAAAATGCAGCACACAGAAAGAGAATGAAACTCTTTCATGTCTCCAGCATCACTTACTGTCATGCAGCTCAATAGCTGATGTCTGTGTGGGGGAAAAACTGCTGGTACTCCCCTTATTAGCATTATGGTCTGTATATTGATTGGTATCAGCAAATAATTATCACATTTTGAATTTCTGCCACAAACAAAAGATACTAGCAGGTATTGCTCAAGTTCACAAAATATATCACTTGAATATAAAGAGGACATAAATTCTGAAAAGGTAAGAAAGCAGTGCATGAGCCAACTTGTGTAACTTAGTGCATCCTGGATAATGAAACATAGCTATGAACAGGGAAACTAAAAGAAAAGTCTTAGTTCTCCACAGAGTGAAACACAGCAGCTACTGTGCCCCACTGAGCACCGTTTCATTTCAAGCTCAAGCTACAAGTGATGAGGTTCATTGGACACTGAAGTTCTGTTGTATGACCTGAGCTTTAGATATCAGCTAAAGCGCAAAGTAAGAAAAATGAGTTTTTATGCTCTGCTGTGACTGCAAAAGGTGAAACCTCTGGAACGGGAGTGAAACACACCTTTGCAGGATCTTTCCTTCTGCGTCAGCCTTGGTGGCTCCTGAGTAAGGAGAGAAATTCAGTAATGACCAGCTTTCTGATGAGCCAGTTTGCTTTATCCCAGCAGATGGGCAATTTCTGTCACCAATATTTTAAACCGGCTAATTATAAATGGTTAAATGTCCAAAATTTACTTTTGCACCTGACACTTTAGAGTTTGAGTACATCTCACCTCTCTCATCTTCTTTGATGACTGTGGGTCTGGAAAGGAAAACACCAGAATTATGTGGAACTTGCAGAGCAGATGCAGGTCAGGGAAGAGTAAGTGTGCAACAGAACATGGTCGACTAACCTGGTCTGTGAGTGTGTCGGATGGACTTAACTGGCGGTTCCTGCTTTCCTGATGGACAGAACTCCTCCTCGAATGTTTCAAATGTGCTTTCATCCATCCTGCTAGTAGAGAGAGTTCTTCTGCTCCTTGGGAAGAGAAACATCAGCACAAGGTCAAGGCCAGGGCTCTAGCAGCACTTTGATCTCAAACCAAATGTGCTCTCATCTATAATATAACAGCGAAGTCCTAAAGTCAGTGACGGCATGGTACCATAAGAACATCAGCAAACACGCAGAAATGCACTCATTGTATGGTTGATTTTCCCGCCTCGCACCTTCTGCACTGAGTCTAATCTCTGGATCTGTTATCACAGCTGAGTAAATCCAGCATGTTCTCCAAGTTTGTATGTCAAACACTTTTACATCATGCCAATTTTGATATGATCCCCCTGTAAAAGGAAAAGAGACCCCAGCTGAAACGATACTTGAAGCACTTCTTTTTGTTGCTATTATTATCACAGAGAAGATGGTTCTGATTAAATAGGCGGCTAATGTGGCCGACCCAAAAATAGACAGGAGGCTGGAGCAGGAAGAGAGTCAGAGGAAGAGAACAAAGAGGACAACAGGAGCCAGATCTCTCACAACACGGCTGTTCAATGCACACACACGCCGAACACGCAAGCCAGACTCCCGGGTCCACGGGAGAGCCACTCTTACCTGGGTCGACCCACAAAACCCTTCCGCCAAACTGTCCGTGGCCTTAATTTGGGGAGCCGTGGCCCCTTTCGTTTCTCCTCTCCTCCCTGTGTGATGGTCAAGCACAGGTGCTGGAGAACATATAAAAAAAAAAACAAAAAGCCGTGTGACAGAGACACTGTCAGATTGACAGCTCAGTTAGGGAGTGCTGTCCTTGGGGCTCCGTGCTGGGGCTCCTTCTCATTGGACAGAAGCTGCAGTGACAGGAGAATCACTAGTGGCTCACACAGCCGCAGTAGGGTGGCTGGGGTGTAAAGAAACATTTCTGATTGTTTCTCCAGATGTGTTTATTTTTGTCCAAAGGTTATATTATTTATCAGACAAAGTTGTAGACTTATTATAATGAGGGTATTTTTTTTCAAAAATGATGCAATGGTAAAACATGAGAAAATGTGTTGTGGGTCAGTGAAGAGGAGGACATCTCTATGTCTACATCCTTATCTGTGTCTATAAAACTCAGTTGTTGATTGTTTGTCTATCGGTTTGTTCTTTATGCACACTTTGTTTTTCAAGCCACAGACTCGAAATTTGTCACACAGGTACTGCTCACACCAAGTGAGGTTTTTGCGTAGTCAAACACACACATACACCAGGGACAACCAGAAGAAAATGAGATGCAGGCACACCTCTGGGAACGGGAACACGTGAGACATACATGGCAAGGCAAAAAGAACTTGACAACCAAGGACATGTATGGGAATAGAAGGAGAAAATATGAGAAATAGGGACATCCTGAAGAATCCAACTACCATGGACACTGAGAAGAACACGAGAACATGAGGACTACAAACATCTAAGACAAGGTGACCAGAACACGTGCTCGATCCTCCACCACAGCAAGCACTCTGCACTGCCCTCCTTCCCTCCTCTGACGTAGTTCGTTATGCCCCTCCCACTATATGTGATGTCACTTGACGTCACGGAGACGAACCTCCCCGCTTTAAAAGAGCCTGGCCAGGCAGGTTGGCCGACTAGTGAGCTGTGAGAGAAGGAGAGAAGGAGTCTGCTGGATCCGACGGAGGCCGGATGGTTAAATCCAACCTACAGACGATATTAAACAGTCACTGCTTTGTACGAGAGAAAGAGAGAAATATACCTACAATGCCGATTATCAGTCTGACCAGTAATAGTACGGCCGAAAGTGACAGGTAGGTGAGGAGGGCCGCTGGCTTCTGGTTTCGTTTTACTAGCCTTGCTACGTTAGCCGTTAGCATTGGCCTGTTAGGCGTTCTGTTAGCTGGCACTTTAGCAACAGGCCGTGAGCTAAGCTAGGAGAAGCTAACGGTGGCTTCGAGCCTACATTCATTTTGCCAGCTGTTGGATATATAAATAAGCCGCACTTTGATACCGTTAACGTTGGTGGGGAGAGAAAAAAAAAAACTACGGTCTCCCATGTTAATGCTGGGCTGTCAGGTGTATTTTGCGGCCTTCCCGAACCCAGTAGCTGCTTGCTAACTGCGACAGGTTGCTTGGAGACGGCGTAAGAAGTTTAATTTTTAAGCCGTTAGAGAAAACGCATGATATGTTTGGCGCCTGTTTTGCAAGTGTACGCCAGCTGCTTACACTTTGAGTTCATAAAAGTTGCTACGTTGGGACACTAGTATAAAATAACGGGATTAGCACGGGATGCTAACGGAGGAGGTGATAACCCTGACGGGCTACGCTGTTTAACCACTTTCATATTTTACTTATTAATTCAAGCTGTTAGTTCGCAGTAGAAAAGCTTTGTATGTGTATTTTTTTATCTTACATTAATTTTACGAGTATATTATTATTTCCCCCCCGCCTCACGGTCGTGCGTCACTGGTGGTGGTGGTGGTGGTGGTGGTGGTGGGGGGGGGGGGTTGGTTGGCAACTCTGGGCCACGCGATGTCTTAACAGTCATTTCCTCCTTTCAGCAGATGAGTTGTTTTAATCTAGAAAATGAAATGAAGTGTAGTCTTTAGCCTTCATATCACGTGTTGTTGATGTCGGGTAACTTTGGTGTAATGACTAAATTTTATAGGCCTTTTAAAATTTGGGTTACACTATCATATACACTGTGTCTGGGTGACGTTTGTTCTGGTCTGTTCCATCTTTACAGTGTGAGCCACATACCAGTGATTATTAATATACTGTAGGTGTGAAGGCTGCGGTGTTTGGGGTCCAGCTGCACCAATCGCATCCCCTGGCTCATGCAAGGGATGTTGCTAGGCAACAAGTAGAGGGTGATGACGTGTGGAGACATCTTTTGGAAAAACCAAGAAGCACTGCCCACGTGCTTTGGGGAGAGGCCAGGAAAGGGTGTTTTCTGATGGCACCCTGCTCTCTGAGGAACGGCACAGGACCCCCGTAAGCCGGGCCAGAGCTGCGCAGGGTGTCCATGGTAACGACACGGGAGCCACGGCTGACCGGGCTCATTATGCAAATCAGACGCGTTTTGCCTGGAGAGGATCAAAGGCTTTATGCAACAAGAGGGGGCTCTGTTTGTTTCCTCTCACTTTCTCTCCACATATAGCACTTCTCTCCCTTTCTGTCGCTCTGTGTTTGTGTGCGAGGGCATTACATGGCGTAATGAGACGACACCCTGGGAGCCAAAGGAAAATGACACGTAACATTAGTGTGACTTAACATGTTTGTTATCTTTATGTGATGAAGAAGTTCACACTTATTCATAATTCATTAATCATTTTCATGTTTGCTACTTTGGTGGCTGAATGGTTTTTTCTTTTTTTTCCCCCCTCTTTTCTCCTGTCTCTCTCCTGTGTTGAGCAAAAGATTGCCACACACTGGTTCACTCCTGATGCCCTTTAACCCATGGACCACAAGTTTGTGATCATATGAATTTGCTCATGTAGTTAATCTTTTTATATTATTTGTCTTACTGGCAATCTGGCTTTACCATGTTGTTAATTTTGAGGACTGTGCTGGAAATGCAAGCCTGAGAAGCCTCTTTTCCTGCTTCCCACCAATAGGCAAACTCGGTGTACTGTGCAGTGTGAGGTTTGTACCTGACTTGTTGTACCTGTATGCTGTTAACCTGTGAGCTACTTGAATAAACATGAGCGCGAGTCACTGTGCTGAGGTGATAGTTTTGTCCTTGTGTGGTTGGTGGGAACAGCTTGCTCTGTTTTACTTCAGTCTGTAGGATTTCTGGGACAGAACAGTGTGTGGTGAGATGGGAGGGTAAATATCACCATGCATGAGACAATGCAGCTGGTGTAAGGAGTCACTGATTTTTTTGTACCCTTTGTCACTGTGGCCATGAGCTGATCTCTCTCTGGATGAGGTCTGCTCGGTGACTAACGTCAAATGCTGTGTCCACAGTGTTTGTCGGTGCCCCCGATGCTGCAGTAACCTGTGTCCGGGGCCTCGGTGGTGCTCCTGATGCCCCTCTCCCACCCCCGAAGATCCCAGGTGGGCGAGGGAAAGACCAGCGGGATCACAGTCTTTCAGCCGAACTGTTCCACTCGGTGAGTCCCTGTCGCATACCCACAGCCTCCCCAGGATGTGGTGATTTTTGGGTCCCCTGCTGCAGCTGCTTGGTGTCCTGTGGGGTGACCACAGTGATGTCTCAGTGTGAATGCTGTAGCTCTCAGTACGAGTTGTTCAGATGAACTGTTTCTCCATCCTACGCCTGCCGTGACTCAGTCATTGATGTGCGTGGGCGCACACTGGCAGTCACACTGTAACGCCGCTCCCTGTCCTCTGTGGTGTGCTGTAGGATGCCCGGTTGCTGGTTCGAGAAGATCGGGGTGCCTCCACAGCACGCGTGCGCTTCCTGCACTTCGAGCCCCGCAGGACGGAGTTCAGGCACTGCACCTGGAGGGGCGCGCTGAAGGGAGCGAACCTGTATGTGGAGATACCTCCCGGACCCCTGGCTGAGGGCAGCAAGGACAGGTGAGATCAGCACGTGAACTTATACCTGCTCAGGTGTGTTTTCAGATAGTGCTGGACAGCAGCTCTGCATTACACACAAGGGTCCAGTTCTTGATGTGTTCAAGACCACTCTGTGTTTCTAGGTGGTGTTACAGGTTGTGATTTGTTATTCTCAGCTTTGCTCTCCTGCTGGAGTTTGCAGAGGAACAGCTGGAGGTGGATCACGTCTTCATCTGCTTCCACAAGAGCCGAGATGACCGAGGTGCGTGCGTGCGCGTGTGCTGTCTTCCTCATTTTGACACACCTGCTCATTTTTACATATTTCACCTCAACGTGCTAATAGTACCATAATGAAATGCGGTTTTCTGTTGTCTTTGTGTTGCAGCGCCTTTGCTGCGTACATTCAGTTTCTTGGGCTTCGAGATTGTGAGACCGGGTCACCCGCTCGTCCCCCCGCGACCCGACGCTCTCTTCATGGCGTACAGCTTTGAGAGAGACTCCTCCCCCGAGTAGCACGCAAAGAACCAGCCTCTTGGAACTTCAACCCTCTATCATTTCTTCAGTACAGCTTTGTGAAAGTTCCTGTGTTTCTGTTCTAGCTCTTTCCCTGTTTTTTCATTTTAGACTATGTTGTTATAGTAACTGATTGTTTACACTAGGCTGACCACATGTTCATGATTTTTGGCCATGTTCATTTCCAGGAGTCAATATTCAGTGAAGGAACTGGCTCATCTGGTGGTTCTACTCTATCGCTGAGATTTTGTTGCTAAATTGTTGGGCAATTTCTTGTTGTACCTGAGGTACTAAATCAAAATTTATTCATGTAACATCCAGCCTTATAAACAGGTAAAGGTAAAATTGTAAGCTATTTGTGGTGCTTTGAGTCACAGTTCATGTAAATTATATAGATGAAAATATTTGCGCAGTTAACCCACCCTTTTTATTTGGCTTTATTTTATGTCAGTTTGCCTGGTTGTTTCCCACAGTTGAAACGCAATGTGTTCAGTTTTTCTTCCAGTTGACAGACGTGCATGTTTTACCAGTGTGCAAAATAAAACTGCTCACCCTAATGTACCACCCAGGTCGCCGAGTCCTGCCGTCCCTGAAACACTCGCAGCGTCTTGCATGTTGTTTACAGAATTAGAAGTGTTATGGTTGTGTGCTGGACGTGTCGTCCGTGTGGGTGATTAGTAACCGCAGAATGAGTCATGTGGGACATGGCAAGTTATTCCCAGCTACAGCCGTGGTGACATCACAGCCAAAGTCCTGGCAGTTGCGTGTGCCAGTCGGAACCGTTTGGCAAGATTCACGTGGATTGGTAATGTGTGCTTCGCTGCCCTGTTACGCAAACACACTCGCGGCTTATCTTTACAGGCAGCTGTACAACTCAAATCTCGCATGTTTTTTCAAAGCACCTGTTGGTGACCTTGGTTCTCGTATGTTAAATTGTTGCTGACGGCACAGCAGCGCAAACACCAGATGGGGGGGGGGGGGGGGGGTTCGCGGGGCGAGCGGGCGCGTGCGGAGTCCCGGGTCTCACATCACCGCGCGCGGGCCGATCCAGGAANGGGGGGGGGGGGGGGGGGGTGGCTCGCGCAGCTGTAAATAAAGCTGTGAAACGAAGGCATCTGCTTGGGGACATTTAATATGTAAATGATCAGCACAGTCCTTATAAGTAAACTGTTTGCTCTTAAGTGCTTGTTGAGTGTGTGCTGCGTTATATTAGTCATTTTTTTTTTAAAAAAAAAAAAGCATTTTAACAATATTGAGCTGTTAGGTTGAGCGGTCTGTGCTGCAGTGTTGGATGCTGCACAGCAGGGGGCGAGAGAGATCATAAGTCCAGAAGCTGCAGTGTTGTATGTACAGATATCCCCCTTCTAACAAATATGATGTGTTCCTGCAAATTGGTTTCTACGCTGAAATCTCCTGAATTGGACATGTATCTACTACCATTTTCAATGGGGGAGGTTTTTAAGTGTTTATGGGCCTGCAAAGTCACCCAAGGGTTTGCTAAAGTAACTCCAAAACCCTTAAAAATTGAGATTTTATGTGACATTAAAAAGGAGACATTTCGCATACTGCAACAGTCACGTAGATGCAGTGTATAAACAGACGAAATTAGAAGACGACACGAGGATCACGGAGCAAAAATTGAAACGAAGGTGGGGAGATGGTGACAAGGACAGATAGCAGCGCTGGGTGTGACGGCTGTCCCTGTAGGTCCCTCACAACGAGTAATAAAAAGGGCTCAGTCAGGCGACACGTTTTCAACGCAACTTTCACTCAAGTCAGGAGACTGCGAAGTCACGTCGCTCTTGTGCTGTCACTTACATCGAGTCCAGACCGAATTATACCGGTGTCCAGCGAACCCAGCAGACATAACTCATCTATCACGTGTTCACTCACTTGCACAGTGGCTGCCAGTGCAAACTTGGAAAATCCCCCCCCACACAATCATTTTTAGTTTGTCATAAACAAGAAAATCAGCCTCATATTTGATCGTATCTCATTAAAGCGTATTAAATACTTTCCCTCTTATCGCAGGCGACACCCATTTGTAATCAGATATTAATCCACCTTGAGATCACAGGCATATGTAGGCCTGCTTTCTTCCAGGTGACCTGGCTGTGAAGAACGTTCCGGTGTCCTCTGCGCTTGCCGGTCTCAGTTTATCGCCTCCTTGAAGTGGGTCACGTTTCCCCCCGATCTGTTTCCTTCCACCGTGACCTGCTGCAGAGACACAGTGTCACATGAATAATGTCTCCTAATGGCGCCTCAGGCTTCTTCTGCCCCACATAGCGGAGGGAGGGGCGTCCAGGTCGCTCCTGCTCTGCAGGGGGCCTACATGCCGCCCTTGGTCAATGACGCTGCCTTGTACGTTCCTCTCCCGGAGCAGCAGCAGCAAACATCAGCAGCCATAGAAGTCTTGCACCTGCGCCCCCCCCCCCCAAGACCCCCCGGGTCAGGACAATAATGGTTGAGCAGGATATGTGGGGGCGGAATTTGCGGTTCGAGCTCATGAATAAATAATGTGATGGGATTTAGGAACACAATTCCTAAACGTCTTGTCTGATCTGTAGGAATTGCTCGGTGTCAGACACACCCTTAGGTACAAAGCGAACACGGTTAAGGGGCGTAAGGCATGTTTGTTATGGGAAGCCCCCCCCACCCCCGCTGCCCTTGGACGACATGGTGACACTGCGAGATTCACTCACTTGACGCTTTAAATTTGTGTGTCTTTGCTTCTGGAACATTTCTGCTGGTGTCTTACGATCTTATCGCTCTTTTCAACCCCAAGCAGTTTCTGTGCTTGTGCTTGTTTTTCCTTTTTTTCAAATTGGGCCCAAATTAAATTGAATTAATTAAACTGTAGGCTGATACAGGCGCTGGGGATTTTTTTGACAGTTTAATTGAATCTCTTTAATGAATTTCTGCATTGGTTACTTGTCTTCATTTTGATGTGTGCCTGATGTTTGGGGAGCTGCTGCTCTGTGTTAACTGTGTAAGTTCTGCGGTGTCGTGAATACTCGCATTACTTAAGGGAGCAGCAGTTAATGCTTCTGCCTTCAACTCAGATGACCTAGGTGTGAATTCTACCTCGAGCTGTAATACACTTGATCAAGTTTTACCCTGAACTAATGCAGTAAAAATGGTAAATCAGTGTAAGTAGGTTTGCACTGTAAGAGACAAGAGAATGAATGACAAACGTGAAGGTCTGGGTCAAAAGTGGCACAGAAAGGTGGTTTGAGGGGTCAGCAGAGGTCACTGGAGATCATGGCCATTTGTGCTTTGTAACCAGCTCATGTGCTTAGGTTTGCCTTTGTGTGTGTGAGCTTGAGGAGGTTTTAAACATCCCCCAAATGAGACCCTTTCCATCCTTATCAGAAAGGAACAGGTGGAGGGGCGGAGCCCGGTGGGGGGCAAGTGTTTGATGAACTGGAATGATCAGAGACCCCTGATGCAGAAAGAGACTTTGGCGACGTGAGCTGGTAACTGTGAGAGATGGTCCAAATTGACAGGACTTTCTAGATAGAGGAGTGAGGAGTTTGGGGACAATGCGGCTGCCACGTACTTGGGTTTCTGGGCCTCAGCATCTCATCAACCCTCCCATCGTCTTCCCTCTCAGCCCCACACACACACACACACACACACACCACACGTACCCGCATGTGTGTTTTTCAGCTCAGGCGTTGGTCTCCGCTTCTAAACAGCTCAGCGGGGGGCTGCCAAGTGGTATATTTTTGTGGGTGCAATGGATTGCAGCTCTGTGTGTGGGGGGGGGGGGGGGTTGGACGTGCTGCGGTCGATGTTGAACACAAAAAAATCTTAACCAGTGAAAGCAAGCCTGGTGCTGTGCTTGGAGGGCACCATGCTGACAGATTTCCCTGAGAGAAACGGTATGGGGGGGTCAGGGTGCATTTAAACGTTGGGGGGTGGGGGGGGTTGAAGCGCCTGATGGGATTGTTGGGGGCCATTACCAAAGTGCTAGGTGGCCAGTAAGTCCCTGTGCTGGGGACACTGGGCTCTGCCCACCCTTATCGGCGCGATAATTACCGCCATTAACAGATAACAGTTCTGTGTGATGTCGCCCCAGCGTTTGATGGTCTGATTTTAACGGCGGCGAGGCGTCCGGAGCCCACGCTGATGCAGCCACTGTGCTTCCTCAAAACACAGCCCTTGGATGCCACCGAAAGGGGGCACTGTGCTGTAGGACTAACTGAACGGCATGACGTTAATTTGCGAAATTCATGTGAAAGCAAAGGATGAAGTGGCAGGAAATCAGTGCAGTTTTTCTTCCCGGAGGGGGGCGTCTGTACCAGGAGAGGGGAGCAGGGTAATCAATACCTCATTTCATCCTGTCTGCAGCTCCTACGGTGGGCAAATTCGCTCCGGTGCTCATCGTGGTTTAGTCTAGGCGGGAGGTGCTTTTCCTCGGTGTCCCGGGAAGAGTAACACTTGATGCTACATTTCCACAATATAGCGGTGCATCGTTCCCATTTTCGTGCCCCTTTTTTATTTAGGAATATTAAATGTGTTTAAGTTGATTTGACTTAAATGTTTTATACAGTTTTGGGGTGGAAATCGGTTCCCGTTCAGAGCGATAAGCGGAGGGATCCCTGCGACTGCTCGCATCTCATGCATTATTCATAGGTTGGCTTCCTTATGAGCCAATGGGAAGGCGGCGCTCGCTGAAGGAGCAGTGACGCTCGGCAGTGAAACCCGTCTGCTGGGCCTTCCTGTCAGCGCGGCCCGTTTGATGTCGACGCTGATACAAACGAGATGTGCCGCCTCTGGCGCGGCACTGAGCTGCCATCCATCACGTAGAGATGACACACACACGCACGCACACACACACGCGCGCGCACGCTAGTAGGAGGACAATGTAGGAGATGGCATTTATGAAGTTGCTGAACAGCCTTCAGACTAGGCGCACAGTGACAGTTTCCCTCTTTCTACCACTGCTTGCCGATGACATAACGCCAACGCTGCGTCCTTTTTTAGCTCTGACAACACGTCTGTCCCTCGTCACGTCCTTCTGTGTGATTATTTTAATGGTGATTCACCCCGCTGTCATGTTCCAGTGACGGAAATCTGTTTCGGGAAAGAACCTGTCGGCTGGAGCGTATCACTGTGGCCCTGATGCCTCCGCCGACCCCCTGCTGAGGCGTCTGACCACATCTTTAGGGGCTAATGTGAACTTGGGTATTTTTTACTGCTTTCGTAACCTAGCTCCAGGAGAGTGGATGGGATATGAACCTGTAACCCTCGCGGTGAGCTCTCAGGTTCTGGGCTGTTTGCTGCACCTCTCGCCGATGCTCCACTTTTGCTGTCAGTATGTAAAGAATGGCAGCCTGTGTTATTCCACAGCCTGTTGGCCCCTCTCTGCTGGAGAGATGGGAGGGGGGGTATTTGGTGGCTCCCATTGGCTGGCGATTCCACGATCCCCTCTGCACCGCTAACGCGATTTCATCGCTTGCTGGCAGCCCTGGTCGACTCAACGGTCAGGACCTTGTTATCTCACTCCTGCAGGCATGTGGAGCTCACCGGTGGCCCCCCCCACAACCTGCTAGGGCACTCAGGAGCATGGACCAGCCAGCACGCACACGTGTGTTTTTGCATGCATGGGTGTATGTGCACATGTCCAGTACGATGTGTCATTTACCTCTGAATATAAATCAAATACGGTGTGTGTGTGGGGGGGGGGGTGGGATGGTTATGCAAAAACACAGTAATTCTGTGTATTTGGAGAAATATAAGCAATACTGAAAATGTGCGTTGCTTCTCCTTTGTGTTGATCCAGCAGGTAACACAGTTGTGAGAGTTGTTGTAGCTGGAGTTGAAGGTCACAGGGTCAAATCCCCTCTCCTGCTCTTGTGCCCTTGATCAAGGAACTTACCTTGAATGGATACAGTAAAAATGGTTCAATCGTACATGTCAACTGGATTTAAATACACATTTTTTTCGCTGTAGTGACAACCCTGACTATTATTATGATGTTCCAGTACACACAGCTGCATTTATGATGGTATGTTTCCGTATTTACAGTTTGGCTCAGATGCTCCCCGACAGTGTTGTGACGCCTCCATCGCTCCATGTCTGTGTGGTTCCTCTCCCTCAAACCCATCCTTTAAAAGCCTGATGTGTGGTAACCTGTGGCAACACCGCTCTGATTCACGGGTTACGGGGACCGAGGCACCAGGTTTCCTCCTGGCGTGTTCTCATGTGGCACTGTGACCTCTGGCACATATGAGTCTTTCTGATCCCCAAAAAGGTCTCCATGATGAGCTCGCTGAGCCTGTAGGCCTGTGTGTGTGTGTATTTCATGCCGGAAAGCCGTACACAAGCGCAGCGCGGGCCGCCAAGGCCGATTATTGCCTGAAATTGCAGCACTCGCTCTACTGCAGCCTCTCCTTTGATGTCAAGTTCAAGCGCCGTGGTAACGAACGAGTGGCGCTAATCCGCTCCGACATGCTGCCGCTACTCTGAGGTGTTCTCCGCCATGCTTTGTTTTGCCCCCCCCCCCCGCTCAAAATCTCATTTTCACAGGACACATGAGGAGAAGCCATCCTCTCTGCGGCGCCTTGTTAATCGAACCCGAGTGCGTGACGGCCGCATCGAGCAAAGCCCCGGGATTGTGGCGCCCGCTGTCTGCCTGCCAGCCACGCTTATTTCCGAGGCAATTGCCCCCTCTCCACCCTGCCCCCCCTCCCCCACCGTGTTGCTGCTTCCTGCTGGACGGTGGTGGTGTCAAAAGTGCTCACTGTGTTGTTGAAGTAAATTCACCCCCTGTTGCATCAAACACTTATTAACAGAGAAGACCCCCTTCTGTTCAAGACTTGGCAGCTTCATGGGTGTGTGTTGTGGGGGGTAATTAATGCTGCCTCCTGTTGGATCCTCTGCTTCCTGTCTTCTTTCAGGACAGGCATGGATTCGGCAGGACCGCTGGGTGCAATGTTCTGGCCGCAGTCGTCTTCTCTTTTAGCGTGAGTAAGTGTTTGACTAGTGTTCCCTGGAGAGCAGATCTGTAAACTGCAGTTGGAGCCTCGTCTTCTGCTGCTGCTGCCGCTGCTGGTCCACAGTCGTCACACGCTTCTGTCAAGTCGACTGGTTTCTTCGTCAAAAATCGCCGCCTTGTCTGTGAAACCCAGACAAGATTTCATGTAAAATCAAATCCGGAATGTCTTAACCAGACATATAAATTGAGGGTGAAGAGCTACATTGTTGCTGGGATTCGATCCCCATTCAGTGAGGATGGTGTCTGTGTCTGGATGTTCTCCCTGTGTTCGTGTGGGTTTCCTCCTGCGGCCCAAACCCACGTGGTCCGGATGAAATGGTGACTCTAAATTGGTGTGTGTGTGTGTGTGTGTGTGTGTGTGTGTGTGTGTGTGTGTGTGTGTGTGTGTGTGTGTGTGTGTGTGTGTGTGAGATAAACTCCACACCACGGTAAATTTAAACAGCCGGTAATGATTTACAGTTTAATGATTTACAGATTTTGTTGTTCATCGCTGTAATTTTTAAAACACCAAAACTTATTTATGGTCTTGTGCCCTGTAGCTCCAGGATGGGCTCCAGACCACCAGGACCCTGGGAGGTAACAGTGCTACCTGCTGTGCCACCTTTTGTGTCAATTTTATTAGCTCATAAGCCCAAATTCAGGTAAAAAGAATCCTTTGGTTTCCAAGGATGCTGGTATTCATTTAAATGCATCAATTTAATTCCACATGTGATCCAAACAAAGCAGCAGCATCATCCAGCAAACCCTCGTCCACTGAACTCATCTGCTGTGTCGAATTTGAGCCGAGCTCCACACACTCAGTGTATTTTATGCCCCAGCAGAGCCTCTAATTGGTTAGAAATAGTCCCCCAGAGACCTTGCTGTCACTCAGAGGGTTCGCTGCCCATCTCCAAACGGATGTAGGGGTGGGAGGAGCTTCAACTGTGAACATTGTACCTGCACCTCGGTGAGGATGAGGTCAACAGCATGGTCGAAGGCAGGAGACCCCCCTCCCATAGAGTGGGCAGATGGCGCAAACTGCCCCCGGCGGCTGTAAGGAGCAGCCCGGAGACGCCTGGACAGATGGAAACGTCGAGCGCGTCGAACAGGGGTCAGCGGGCGAGAAAGAGAGAGAGAGAGGGAGGGAGTGTGGGAGGTGTCTGCAGTGGAGCGGAAACAGCCATGGGCCTCCATCCTGTCCACAGAGAGAACGCCGGGGGGATGGAGCCAGGATGGGAGGGCAGCTTGCCGCGCTCAGCTGGCCTTGTTAAAGAGTGAGACTCCGACACAAACCGAGACAGACAGGAGCACTGGGGGGGGCACCATCGTGGCCTTCTCGGCCACAGAACTACTCTTCCCCACCCATGTCGTCTCAAATCTTGGCCGATAGGATGCAGGCCTACGGCGAGGGTGCGGGCCCACGAGGGCACGTCGCACCCCGGTGCTGTTTATTAGCAGGGCGGCTCTCGAAAACGCAAAGACACGCTAAACGCGGTCCCTCCGAAACACAACACCCCCATCAGCTGATTGGCAGACGTGTCTCTCCAACGTAGCAAACGGCTCCAGCAAACGGTGCGCTTGAAAGCAGACGATAAGTGCGAGACTCGCACACGTTTGCCCAATACTGCAGTACAGCAGCTGCGTATCAACCTGACAGCTACTGCAGATGTGCTTTTCTCACCCAGAGTGCTCCAGTTCTGATGTTCCACATGTGCGCTCCCTGTGGGGACAGAGCTCTAGCTGCTCTTATGTTCACAAGTATTTGTTATATGATTATTTTCTGCAGAGTGACTTACTGTGATTTACCTGTTTACGCAGCAGGCTCATTTTTATTGAATCGATTCAGGGTCGATATTTTGATTTGAGGAAACACAGCAGGAGAGGGTTTCAAATCCAGGTCCTCTGAGTGGAAGCAGGCAGTTCTTTCCACTCTAAACTGTTGCACACTCCCTCGCACCAGGGCGCTTCCTCTAGCACATCGTCTGGCCCTAGTGTGTGTGGGGTGGGGGGAGCACAGTTCTGACCGCTCCGCTGCCTTCGGACGCACTGCCGTTTCCGAGTTTCCGCAGTTCCGAGGATTACGCGGCGTCAAACTGCTCATGGTAATCACGTTTGTGTCTTGAGGGCGGGACAACTCCTTGGCCACACCCAGGCAGGGTCACCGTTGTCTGATTGGACGCTCGCTGTGTCACACGCTCCTCACCGGTAGCCGAATGCAGCCCTGGCGCTCACGTGTAACAAGGGCCGGGATCCAGCACTGGACACATTTGAAGTCGCCGACTGGACACCTTTCACCCCAACCCCAAGTTCCCTGCATTGTTTGCTTTTATGTAAGGGGTCTGTGGCACTCTGACCCGTGTGGTAATGTCACGCCGAGGCGCGACGTCGCGAAACATCCAGGCATGGGGTGGACATTCCTGTCGGCTGTGATCTGCTCGTGCTGTTGACAAGGAGGGTGTGTAGGGGTAGCTCGCGGGACATGTCCACCATCAAGTGCGGGTTACAGACCACACTCACCATTAATGATGACTGGTTGGGCAGCATCTTGCTGAAGGACCCCACGAAGACCGGAAACACACACACACAGACACACACACGTCCCCCGCGGAGCCTGCCACGCAAACAAGAAACTGGGAACATCTCAACTGCTTCCTCTCTGCAGCGCTGCAGAGTCCTTGGCTTTTTCTGTTACATAACGGTGTGGGTAGCTGCTGTTGAGGGGGCTCATATGCGCCAGCAGACACACACACACACACACACACACACACACACACACACACACACAAATATCCTGTGGGTGTTTCTGCCCTTCACCTTCATGACCACCATGGAGAAGGCTGTCTCCCATGCCCAGCTCTGCTTGTTCTCTGCTGTCCTTGTTCTGCTCTCACCGTGCTCCACTGTCCCTCTCTGCATGTGCATTTCTTGCCAGACATGGTCACAGTCTTCTCTGCTTCACTCCTGGTCCAGGAGCTCCAAGTTCATGAGAATTCTGCGATGTATGAAAGGCAGCCCGTGTGTGGAGGGCTGGTGGGGGGGGGGTTTGCTGCTCTGACCTGGGGGGTGAATGTGACCCTGTGCTGCACTGTAACCTCCCGTGCAGGAGCTCTGACACCCTGCTCATCCTGGCGGGCAACAAGGAGCTCACTGGACAGCTGAAGTGGAGGTGATTCTCTTACCCTCCTGTCCTGAACCCTGGATTACGGGGTTATTGATCCATCCTCCTCATTTATACAGCCTCCACACCATTAACAGTACACGGAATATTGGACACCTGCGTTGTGCATAAAAATGCGGGTGCAGTCGCGACTCGAATTATAGGACTTTCCAGGGCAATTTCCACGCGCATGTGCGCGCGTGCAGTAATTAATTGACCAGCATTATAATTAATGTAATGGAGGCCTCGCGGTTTAGGGAGCGTCTGCCAACGGGCGTCTGCTCTACGTTTGCAGCGTTTTCCGCGCGCGGGCGGTCGCCGCGTTCGACGCGAGAAGCCCCGCCTCCCGTCCCCTCTCCTCTACGTTTCTACTCCTCGCGCGCACATGTGGGAGGGTCCCCGGGCCCTTGCTGTCCGAGATACGCGCTCAGCAGCCGACCAGAGCACGTACACGAGAGTGGGAGACGGTGGCGGCGCGAGCCGCTCCGCACAGCACCGCGAGCAGCCGACGCACATGAGCGCACCGTCGGTCCGCGGCCGCGCGCCCTGAGCGCCGTCCGGCCGCGGGCTCTGCCGCCGTGCACGAGCAGCTTGGAGCCAGACGGGGGCGCGAGAGCAGGAGAACGGCGGGAAGCGCGCGCCCATGCCGGGCGGCTGAGGACGGCGGAGCGGGAACGTGCGGGAGTCGAACCCTGACGAGGGGCCGCTGGCCGGGGTGAGCGCTGGGGGGCACTGCGGGTTTAGAGGGTCTCTTCACCCACGTCTGTCTCTCTGTCTGTCTGCTTAGTGACATTAAATTTCTCCGGTCCCTTTGTGAGTCACTGTAACCGCGTGTCGCCCAGGTGTGTGTGTGTGTGTGTCTAGTTCTCAGTTCACGTATGTAAATACACTCCGTTAACAGTGGGATAGATGTTGTTTTGTAACAAAAAATAGTGTTACTAATTAGTACGATCATAGTGTGTATATATAATAGAAAATAAATCTAATAATGATGATAAAATTGTGACAGACAAATACTCCTCACCTGGTCTGTCGTGCAGGCGGATGGTGGGGGGGTCTTTCTGTGTTTGCTCTTGTCGGACCCCCAGGGTGTGTGGGTGTGTGTGTGAGGGGGTGCCAGCTGCACACTCTGCACGTGTTTACCTTTTATTCACTGCACTGATTTGCTGGGCAACTGCTGGCACCCTCAGGCTGCAGGGGGTCTGCAGGATCCTGGGCGGTTGGTTCAAATGCGGCTCAGTATATGTGACATTTAAATGTTGCTTGTGAAGGTCCCCCCCACCCACAGTCTACAGATGTGTGTTTCAGGTGGACTGGTCACTCAGTGGGTGACCAGAACAGTCTGTGGATGCCCGTGACCACAGTGTTGCCTTGGACCAGTAGGTGATGAGGATGGACAGGACCTGTGTAGGATTTTTACAAATAGGTAAACATTCCAAACCCTGAAGGGTGGTCAGATGGTAGGTGGTAGTGTGGAGGAAACCAAAGACGTGTCCCTGAGACCCCCCCAAACCTGGTCCAAAGCACAACCAGACAACAGGGATCTCTTGTCTGGTTGTGCTTCTGGTAGAGTGTTGGTGTCTAGGGGTGTCTCTGCATTCAGCTCAATCTGCTGACAGATTTTTAATGTTGGTGTGGGTTCACTGCTGGGTCGACAGCAGTCCTACGCGGGGGGCTCCCTCTCCCAGTTCCATCCCAGAGGACCAAGGCAGTGTCTGGAAGGAAGAGGCTCTCCAGCCTGTCCCTTTGCTGTCTTGGAGGGCACTAGGGTCTTTGATGGCATTGGGTGGTGTTCTTTTAGTTCAGCAGGAATGGGAAAGGTCACCATGACATTCTGGGTCCACTGGCCAGCTTCCGGAAGGCTCTAGAAGTTGGGACCTGGCTTATATTTGCAAATATTTATCTGACCCCATTCACCAAAGCAGCTAATGTTAGTATTAAGCTTTTATAGAAGATTTTTTTCTACCTTGATCAAGGGCACTACAGCTGGAGGTGAGATATGTTGGTCTTTAGAGCTGAAGGCAGCAGCTCCGACCACTGTGCCACCCGCTGGTACTTCTTAGGGAGTGAATTCCTCGTTCCTGCCAAGCGAATGAACACCCCCCCCCCCAGCTCGGCGGTCTACACCTGCGGCGCCTCTCTGAAGCACGGCGTGGGCGGCGGCGCCGTCTCCTCTTCCGCTCATTCTGTTTGTTTCCTGAAGGCCTTTCGTTCGTTTGTCTCTATTTATTTTCTGCTCCCTGCAGATAAAACCTGAGTGCCGCTTGTTTGTTTGTTTGTTTTTCCCTATTTGGTTCCCGTTGCCACAGCGTTGAGGAAGCACTGAGCAAACAGCGGGGGAGCCGCGTCCTCCGCCCCGAGGCCCGGGGTTGATGCTAGGGTTACATTAGGCCGCCCTATGGAGCCGGGGTGATGCTCACATTACACCTCCTCCATTGTGTCCCGGGTTCCGCTCCAGCTTCTTTAATAATGCAACTCGATTAATGATCAACTGGTCAAACAAGCAGTGGCCTGGTTCTAGCACTCCAGTGGGCTGTGGAGGCGGGTGCCGGGTTCGATTACTCCTGTCACACGACTCGCCTCGAATGAGGATGAGCTCCTCAAAAATTAATGGAATTTTTAATGTCGGCTTGAAATAGCGCCGCCCGGTGAAATTGTGCAACGAGACAACTTGGCAGCTTGGGACTCAAACTTGCACACGTCTCATGACTGTCTGAGAAGGGGATGTGACCTGTAGTGCAGAGTCTGTAGGGCAGATTGACAATTTCTGCGGTACGCCGGTCCGTAGGTAACCATAGTGGCAGAAGAGTGGTGGAGATAGAGAGGGGTGTGTGTGTGTGTGTGTGTGTGTGTGTGTGTGTGTGTGAAGGCAGTTGTATGACAGCATGAAAACTTTGACCCTAAACACTTTGACCTGATTTATTATTATTGTTGTTGTTGTTGTTATGGTGGCAGCCTGTAGGAGGCACTGTCTAGGAGAAAGAGAAGAGCAGCCAGCTTTCCTGGCCCAATGGCCTCATGGGAAGATCTAAACCATCATGTAGAATGGCTGTGACTCCCCTGGCTTCAGGAGGGCAGTGCAGCCCCCATCGACTCCATGTTAACCTTGAGATGAGCAGAGGACTCCTGGGTGCGCGCGTGTATCTGTGTGTATGTGTGTGGGGGGGGGGGGGGGG